>KK117287.1:820732-856327 GCA_000611955.2 Stegodyphus mimosarum | reverse complement strand
AGACTTCTATTCAGCTACGTTCTATACAGTAGTAATAACCAAATGGTGAAAGTAGGCTTCAGCACTAACGCCACTCATTCCAACAAAATCATTAAAAAGTTACTGCGAATGCATTTTAACACTATTTTGTATCTTACATTTCATTAATACATAAATCAAAAAGGAAACAAACCAAAAATATACGTACCTTGTAATTATCGAATACACAACCGGCTATCCGTTAACAGATTCAAACAGCCGCCATTAAACTTTCTAAAGATGGAATCACGGGAAGACCAGGCATGCGCTGAATGCTTCGGTTTGATTGGCTACGAAGTATTCCTTAAAAATAGTGAAACGTTTACCTAGTTGGATCGTTTCACCAAATATAAGTGAAACGTAAAATCAAGTGAACCATGTTTTGGTACTATCTTTGATTTTGAACCATTAAATGGTGTAACGTTGGACTAAAATTTTTTACAGTGTAATTGCACGTAACCTGGAACTGACAGTGTTAAATCATCCATCAAAATAAATTGCTGAAGAAGAAAAAAATAAATAAATAAAGTGTACAACTATTAATTTTTTGTTTCCTAAACATTACTACCGAAAAAAGAGAAGCAATATAAACAAAAGCATTATTTCTTCTGTCTCCGAAGCGTTTTCCTCTTCTTTTGGATGTTGGTATAATAATTTACATAACCAAATTAACTTATTCTCCCAATTAATTTCTTAAAAATGCAAGTAAATTGTTAATAGTGCTTTTCGTTAATTATAATATGGCTTATTTCTCTTTAGTGCATTTTAACTGCTGTCGGCTTAACTGTAATCAGGAGTTTCCTGTATTTGCGTATCCTAATTTTAGAAACTAGACGGCTGCGTAAAAATACCATCTTCAAATATATGCTAATATTGTCATACTCAGTTATAAATTATGGAATCCTAAAAAACATGAAATATAATGACGTGGAACTGCTTTACTCTGATATAACTAAGATAAAAATAGTAAATATTTCAGGTTTTTCAAACACTGTACATTAATTTCTTTGGCATGTAATGAGCTTCTTAAGTCCCCAAAGAGACGCATTAAAATAATTTGAAATGGCCAAGATGTCTGCTAAACAAACCACAAATTGAAACGACATTTCACGTTATAAATTCCAATCATCATTATGCTTCTTTCATTTAAGATAAATTATTGCTTCATTTTTCTTCCTTGTACGAAGTAAAGTAAGTATTGTAATCACGAAAAATTCCGAGTATCATATTTCAATGAAAATGTTCATTTTGAGCTCTTCGAATGCAATTTAACGATGTTTTTGTGGAACATCTATACGTAATAACAAAATAAAGGACTTTTCTCCCGAAACGAATTATAAAACTGATTTAAAATGGACTCAGAAGAGACTTTTTCGGAGCGTCTGTACGTACGCATGGATGTATCTCGTGTAACTCAAAAACGAGTAGCCTCAAGACGTTTAAATTTTGTATATACGACTTCTATACCATGTAGTTGTGCACCTCCCTTTTTTGGTTGCAGTCGGCCGCATCAAATGTATATAAATATATATATATAGATATAGATAGATATATACCCATTCTATTACTCGACTCAGTATTTTATTCTTATATGTTTGTAAATTGCACATTTTTTGCTTTAAAAATGATTGAATTATGTTGTTCTTATCTTCCGGTTAAGGTTTTTCTGCCTTTAGTTAAGCTGCATGCAACAGTTGTAGAATTATCAAAAATTTAAAAGTTGTTTAAGTGCGGCTAAACCTAATTTTTCTTACCATAGCGACCATATTTGTTTACATTTGAAACTTAGCAGAATAAGAAGCCTTTTTGCACCTTCAAAGTCTTCTTGTCGAGTGGTACCAAAAGGAAACTTTTAGTTTTGTGCACCGAAAAATCTGCCTTTTTGCCTGCTAAACGAATTGCTTGTTTTTGCTTAGAAACTCTAATTTTAATTGTAAAAATTGTTTTCAATGTAGTGTTTTATGTTTTTCTATATCTTTCAATTTTTAATGAAGATATTTTGAATTTTTTATGTATTTTTCCCTTACCGCGAAGGGAGAATTGAATTAATTGAGTGAGAAATACATCTCTAATCAAATTCGAGGAAATAAGTTTAAGCAAAATGCAGGAAAAAGTGGGTATAATTTAATATTCCATACAAGGAAGTCATGTGGTGTACACAACAGATTTTTTTACTCAAGAAATCGGCAGCATCCGACCAAAACCGAAATTCTGAACGTAAAAACAAGATTTTATGATTAATAGATAAATTAAGTGCCTAAAAAAAGTAAAAACTATTTAAATTTTCTGTGTTTTTTTTTCTTTATTTGTTTGTTTGTTAAAATAACCACTGTCCTTATTCATTTAAATTGACAAATTAAATTGCTTAAACACTAACGCAGTTTTCAATGTGCAAATCTCAAATTGCGCCTAAAGCTTAAGCGGTAATCGCTTTAACGAGGGAATATCAAACCTCTTTTAATATCTCTGGTATTCACTTAGCCACCAAGCCGTGACGATGAGAATAAGCAATGAGAATGCTAAAGGTGTGAGGCAGCTGCATTTATTCGGAACTTTCAAGCCCTAATAAGGACTTTCTTTCCACGGCTGGACAATCTGCTAGTTAAACATTCATTGAGAATGCCGAAACACCATTTAGCCCTGTCAGCGCAGAGAATGCTCTCCAGGGCGCACCACACAGGGCGACAGAATTACATCCGCAAGACAGGGAAAGCCTTTTCCAACTTTTGCTGCAGAATAACCCTGGGAATTTAGCGAAAAGTCTCTCATCCCTCCTTCTCTGCCATCGATCTTTCGAGAGGATTTTTGACTCGACAAGTGCCCCTGTACCACAAAGATTCTATACACTTGCAAACATCCATGCCTTCTACGGTATTCGAACCTGCACTGTGAGTACATGGCAGCCAGCTGCCACACCGTGCTAACAGGACGGCATTATATGAATATGCGGACATAATTCCATGTTTATTTCTGTACTTATTAATAAAGCTCAATAATTTTTCTTTTAGTAATTCTTTTTCAATATGTTTGCAAGAATGCATACCTTATTGGACTATAGAATTCAACAACCCATAATGGGAGAATTTTTCAAAAATATCGAAATCCGTATCGATCGATTCATCGAGCCAAGTTGTAAATTGAGGGAAGAAGATTTTTAACAAGGTATTTAACCTTTTAAGAATTACATAGTTTCGCTGTCCGAAATATCAGGTCTTTGTGACTGTGTTATCAGAGAGTTTCACTAGTCAGAGAAAGATCAGAGAGTTGTTTTTTGTAACTTTTTTTTTTAGCCCGAAAAAGCTACTAAACTCGAAATACGATTTTGAGTTGTTCCATTTTTCATTCGGGTCTGTTGCCATTCGGAAAAACTTAAGATCTTGTTCTTTCATATTTAATCTGTCTGTTATTAATTAACAAACTAAACTGTTTAAAAGCAACATATGCAACTAAGTTTTTTTTTTAACTTTTTAAATTGATTTCAATAAAAATGCATTTAATTCATGATATATCTAAGTAAAAATATTAGATATTTTTATAAAATTACAAATATTTTTTCACCTTTTTAAATATGCAGAAAATACAATTGTTCTCATATTAACCCAAGAGCATATTAATCTAATAGCCTATGAAATGAATGAATCGCTATTCCACTTGGGATTCTTTATTCATATTCTGTACTGATAAAAAAAACACAGCAGTTTTTTTTTTTTTTTTTACGTATTACGTTCTTAAGCACAAACGGAAAGGGAGAGATGTCCCGTGGAGGTCTTTTTAAGGGAAACTGGCTCGTATCCACATTTACACATGGTGAAAATCATGAGAACGTCCATGCAGCTAGCCCGTTCGCCGAGACTCCAATCCCGGACCGAACTACGAGTGTTCAGGGGTCAAACCTACTGATTAACTTTAAAAGAGCGCTTTCGAAATATCTTTATCTCTCTTTTTTTAAAATAAATTTGCGTCATTATTTTTCACAAAATTTAATCATTTAGCTGTCCAAATTATACTTAAAATTTCTCTGGAATTTTGATTTGCGGAACCCTTAAAAGATTCGCATGAAATCCGAGGAGACCAAGAAGAGCAATTTTTTGAAATCACGAGTGTACAGCTTATTAGTCAATACACGTGTTACGTATAACACTTAAATTTTGCTCTCTTTAGAACTTAATAAAATATGGTACATTTCATTCCATTAAAAATTACTCATTGTTTACATTTCATAATCCCATCTCGAAAATATACAACTGAAGCTGAAGAAAACTATTAAAAAGCAGAGCATCTTAAGCACTATTCTAGTAATAACGGACAATTCGAGACAAAAAAATAACCACAAGATAAAAATATGAAAACATTTTATTAATTTTAAATTATATTTCCATAAATAAATGAACATTTCAAGTGAATAATGAATGTCATAAAAGCACGTAAGATAAAAGAACATGTAAACTCCGAATATTTATGAACAATAATGTATACAAGGATGAGACACTCATATTCACAACATTTGCATAAAAACCTCTGATTTTGATTTTATGCTAAATACAGATATTGCTTGGCTTTAGGGCTGCTTCGTCATTCATGAGCTCATATGTATAAAACGTGTCATATTTTGAAAGATTATGGACATTAGTTGTGATTTTTTGTCAAGTTTATCCTGTTCTTTCGTAACGAAATGTAACGCCAACGGCGACTTGGCGATATTTTTGGCTAATATTCCGAATCAACGAATGTAAATATTCAATATATATAAGTGGAATTTGGTTTAAATATGGAAATCGTACCGTAATTTGAAATGACTAAATAGTTTTATAATAAATTAAAATTAAGTATTAGAAATTAATTGAAACGGAATTCAAATATAATAAGCTTTTACATAACCAACACTCATTAATCAAATTTGATAGAAAACTAATACTTTTACATTTAATATTTTTTATGTACTCATACATATAAATTATCCAAAGAAATTCATTCTAGCTGTTGTTCCAATGCTGAACTTGAACACGTAGAAGAGTGTTAATTTTTTTAATTGAATACATTAAAAAAATCCGATTAAAAACAATCTGAATTTCTTTCATTCCGCATTTTAAAAATACATATTCGGGGTGAACAAAAACGTTAACAAAGAATGAGACACATGTAAGTTTTCATACGAGTTTAACATAAATAATACAATAGCTGCCCTGACCATAATAACGACATTTTTTTGATTTCTGCAGAAGGCCTACAGTATTCAAACAAAATACTGAAAAAAAAAAAAAAACATACACATTTACATTACAAAAATTCGACAGTACAAATTTTCCAAAGGAATCGTAGACAAACACAACCGTTCAGTTATTTTGCTTCTTGGCTTCCTTAAAATGGATATTTTACAAAAAAAATTAGTTTTACATAAAATAAAACATTGCACGAAACATAATATGCATGTCAAATACCCATAATCCTCAACATATCTTGCGAAGCCTTCAACTGAACACAAAATAAAATAGTAATAATAAAAATATAATTATATAATAACCTTCTCTTTTATACAAATTATTTGCATAGAAAATAATGCCACATAATACAGAACAGAGAAGGTATCATTTGTACACAAAACACAATTATGGCAAATTAAGTACAGATTTGGCAAATGACAAACAGTTTGTAACTAGGTTGTTACTTTGTAGGAAAAACATAGGCATTAATTTCATATTTTGCACTAGATTTCTGATGAGCATTAGTTCCATTTTCCCTCAAAGGCTTTTAAGTATTCCTATCTTAGTTGCAAAGAAAAGGTCCTATTAGAAAAAAGAATATTTCCTACTTAATTTGCTGAAACCAAAATTTGTGAAAACGTATGAAAGTTACAAAGGAAACACTGTTGTGTGAATAACATTACCGACAAGGGAGAAAAAAATAATGATAATAATCATTCAGTAACATAAATCTTTTTGATCATTTCTAAATGAGTTTTATTAAAACTGTAATATATGAAAAGGTGTAGAACTTTATTTTTGCCGTTAAAAAAAAAGCAAAACTTGAAATACGTGGAAATCAGTATACTAAGCTAAAATTTTAAATGCAGAAATTCAAGCTGTTAAAGACATTCTTGAAATGAATATGCTACTTTTTGGAACGATTGTTGCATTTTGTAATGCTAAATGTAATAGAGGCGAAGCAATAGGTTCTGCCCTTACTAAAAACGCATGCAATGGTCCCATTTATGAAAAAACATTTAGAATATATACTGAAATTTGACGCATTACTGGAAATAAAGGAATATATATGCTTGTTTAAGAACCCATGAGAAAAAAATTATGCGGCTCAGATTAAATTATGCTCATGTTAATTATAGATAAAATGCCAAAATATTGCAAAATTTCACTTAAATAATGTTAAATAATTTTCTGTAAGGGTTTTCATAGAGTTTCACGAAAAAATTTTCAAAACACAAAATGTCTTGGATAACGAACGATGTCTCGAGAAACGAACAAGTAAGGCGGTAACAAATGATACTCGAACATGCAGATAATGCAGTGAAGGAAATGTCTTCAGAAGAGGTGGGAAGAGATCTTCTTAGTATCCTTTCGGATCCAGGAAATTAACTTTGCGTTAAACTACTTCGGTTTATGAATATTTAGGATGAACTCTCTCCAGGAATGAAATAAGTTCGTGAACAAAATTTTCAGCGTATTTATGGATCAAATATGTCAGCTGTATTTAATAAATTGAAATGGCCAATCACAAAAGAATATGAAGTAAATTTATGTGTGGAAGATACCAAACGATTAAATTCTATAGAAATAGCAGAAGTAAAATATTATTTTGTATATTAATTACCACACTTTCAAGAAACATTAACTATAAAGAATTTTTTTATTTGAAGCAAAGGCGTTATTTGGATAAAAGTGCTAAGGTGAATGAGGTAATTATTAGGTATTAGAAAAGAAAATATGCTAAAGAATTTTTAGATGAAACCTATTATTTTTTTCCATAGCAGAATATGAATCAAAACTACGGTAGCTTAGAAGAAAACATACCCATTTTTCGACAAATAACATCTGAAATGCTCTGGGAATGGATGCAAGGTTGCACTGTTAGGAGGTTTCTGAAGAAGGAATCCGTTTAAAATAAAAATCACGAAATAATAGCAGCTATATTTTTATAAAATATAGTTCTGAATAAACTCCGACTTAAACGTAGAAAAGTGAAATACAGTAGTAATAATATACTGAATATGCAACAATATTAGCAGATACAGTCATATGCAGGAGTCTCAATGCAATAACAGGCATCATATTTGAACATTTTAGATCATAAGCGAGTAAAGAAATTTTTAATAGAAATATATGAACATAGAGCTGCCAGGGAATCTCAAAAACCCAAAGCAATATTAATCACTTTTATGTATTTAGAATAACGATAATTTTTTTTTCAATATGCAAAATTTTGTTTTCATTAAACTTCGATATCACTAATTTTTATAGTGATTTTGTTACTTTTTCACCCTGCAATAAATTCATTAGTACTGCTTATTTTTCTGATCTAAATATAATGTGAAATTCTGTCAGAAATATAATACAATTAATTAGATATTTCCAAATTATTTCAAGTTTTGCTTTTTAGATTTAGAATGCGTTAATTTTTGATCTACCATCAGCCAAATTGTCAATATATTTATATTTTTCTAACAATCTAATACTCATAACAACAACTACAATCTTACTATAATTACCCTATCCATTCTGTTGTGGCAGACTGGATTAGTAGCAACAGCATTCAAATTATCCAATAGCAAAATCTCATTACACATGTGCATTCAGCTTAAAAAAAAAAGACTCCATTCCGATTTGCATAATACTGAACAGTTTATTTATTAAAAAATGGAAGACTGGTTGATTGATTTAAGTACCCGTAAATTTATTGGATGACTTGCTGCATAACATAGCAATTCATTTAAGTAATACATGCAGGAAGCAAGTCCAGCTGTCATCCTTTATGTACGAAATATTCAAATATATTATTTCTTTTGACTTTATGATATAAATTACGATATTTAAAGTAGTTTGGCACCTAAGTGAATGGTGCAATTTAAAATGAAATTCCAATAAAAGATTTATATGATTTGAAGGGGGGGAGGAAAATATATAAATTTGTGTTAAAGCAATAAATGAAAAATATAACTTTTTTGAGATGGACTACCATCCTCATAATTTATACAAGCTGTCAAATATTCTCCTCACAGCTGAATTGCAAATAACTTCTGTGCATAGTTTCTGAATTCTTAATTACATACACAATGCGAAGCTTTTAAATTCACTTCTTGGACAGATTATTCCGATATGAAGAGACTCCTATATTATGACACAATCAAAAATCTAAGGAGTTAAAGGACGGATTTTTCTCTTTCAAAATGAATTTTGAAAGAATTATTCATTAACAATAAAATTTCTCTCAATCTTCTTGAGCACCTCGAAATAAAAGTATTTTGAGTACAGATATATTGTCTTAGCAGTATGGATCCGCGTCCGCTAAAAATGATTGAGCAAAGATTCGAAAACTGCCTTTAATAAATCTTGTTTTTCACTATAGAAAACTTTGTGGTCTTTGTTCTTGTAAAATAATTAGTCTTAAAATGAAAGTTTGGCATCCACAAAGGTAAAAAACAGCAACGAGAAGATTCGTGCTTCTTTCCGTCGTAAAATAAGAAAACATGTCCGCAAGAGGAGAATCACTTGTGATTCTCAGAATGATGCGTAAAAGATGAGTTGAGCAGTCAGCATGCTGAGTCCCAAACGAAATCTCTTAAGAAAACAGATGTCAGCCACTGGCCTACGACGTAAAAATCCATTTAAAGGCAGTCCGGGCAGCCAGAGGATGTACTTTAAAAGATTTTTTTCTTGAGCAATTAAAGAAAGCCACGTATTCTGAATCTGACGAGTAGACGAAAATACGGAAATATGGCAGTTCACTTCTGGTCTTCCTTTTTGGCTTCAATAACGAGACTACTGACATCAGCTGCAGAAACTGCAGCCTGTTGATAATTGGCTAGTTGTTTGTCGAGGTACTTAATGGATTCGTTTATATAGTTTTGGGCAGCAGACAGAGCAGACACAATAGCATGGGAGCCGAATCCATGAGTGATGAGAGAGAAATGAGTTAGATGGCGCTGTATAGAGGCAGGAAGAATCGGATTGAGCTTCGTGTTGCAGATTGGAGAACGGTCCTGAGCAAGGAATTCTGCAAATTCTTTGATGATTTCCCTGTAAAAAAGAACAAATTTATTGTTTTTTCACTTTGAAATAATTAAATAATAGTAATAAAAGTTTTTTTTTATTATTTATAAGGTAAAATAGTTAAAATATATCGAATTTAAATCAGATTTTAATCGTCAATAAATTTAATTTCACAACTGTGATAATCTTATTCAGTTTTATAATTTGAAACGATTTTCTATAATAATTTTCTGCTAACTGTTTCAGTACTCAAGTTTATTTCAGTATTCCTGCTAACAAAGGACGCTTGAATAAGTTCTGATAACCGAAAGTTTCGTCCGTTTAGTTTGAATTCTTAATGCTTTGGTGCTTTTAGCTGCTTTTGTTATTGATTTTTAAGAGGTTTCTGTCATTAAATGCTTATAAGAGTAAAATTTGGGTTTAGAGCAGGCTTTTTAAAATTTCCTCAGGCCAAAATTTAGCATTAATTGATCCAAAATTTCATTAAGATTTCAGCTTACAATATGGAATTTGAAGGTGACCTCCGAATGAACTTCATTACTTAAAAATTTCAATCCAGTATTATTTTTAATTTGTTTTGAATATTTATCTTGACATGTTAGTTACCAATTCTTTTAAATTTTTTAATTCTTTTTCCCGTTCCTCACAAATTTCTGGTTTCTGGTTCACAAATTTCTTTCTTTATTTAATATTACCATTCCATTTATTACCCTTTAATGCATTTAAATTTTGTATTCGTGTTTACTTTTCATGATTCCATTTCGTTCTAAGCACAGACAAAGAACTACTACAAAACATGCAACAAAAAGCTTGCAATAAAAGAGTTATGAAATTTTTTCTAAGAGGAAGGATATGCAAGCGAATATTTAACATACTTTAGAGAGTGATATAAATCGACGCTCAGCACGATTCTCAAAACAACTTAGAATGGAATCGTTTTATCTAAAAATATTTATGTAACTGAAACATATACTTTCAGTATTAATCCATCATTTAAATGGTATTGATGGCAACAGAGAACATACATTCTAAAAAAGGAAGCTATTTGCAATTTTATTAAAACACTATAGACTTCTTTTTAAATGACTAAACTATCTTATCCCATTCATATCCCACAACATTTCATGTTAGAAAGCATTAATTTCAAGGAAATACAATTAATATATTGATGTCAAAATATTGCGAATATAACTGAATTGCAGAGTTTAGTTTCTTTTTTCAATGTTTTAAATATCTGATTAATATTTTTCACAGTAAAAATTTTTGTTTTGCTTTTACATTGCGTCAAAGTGCATTTCATTTTAACTTATACCATGAAGAGAAATCAGTATAAAAACATTGAGATGCCAAAGCAGAAAGATGAAATCATTAAATAAAGTGAACGAAGATTTAATAACCAACGCAAGAACCGCGAGTCTGGAAAAAATTCCAATCTCGAAAACTCGATAGACGAGAACCAATCAAAGCCTATTAGGTCATCAAAACAATTAGCGGCAAATGAAAAAAGAACTTCATCAAAACAGAGAAGCCCAATTACAGAAGAATTTTTACTTGAGCTTTTAATATGTGTTTGACAAGATCGTCGCTAGATGGCGGCAGTTTCAACGTCATTGACCGTGACCCGGAACCTTCTCACAGTCACGTGGTTCTCGGAACGTCAATGCTTATTTATTTCTTTTTACCCTCTGGGGTTCAAATAAAGTGGAATAAAAAAATTGCTCCGCAGATCGGCACATTTTTCTTGAGCGCATTCGTTTATCATGTGCAGAACGAAACTAGTAGAAGGAAGTCGGCGTTGCAAGACTTCGGAAGCGACTCAACAGCGTGCGCGTTCGATGATGTGAAACGTGAGCGCGTGCCGCATGCCTTACGCTTTTATTATGTTTCATTTTATTGGTTTATTTCACGCATAGCTGAAAGACGCGCTTGTAGAACAAAGTCATGCAGCATGCATCATTGTTAAATGGCTCTAGGACGCTCCCTCGAAATTAATCATTCTGCGAATTCGAAAGGGTGGAAAAAGTGGCAGCATTTGCCACGCAGGTGTGCGCTGACGTCATAGGTGACGTTAAATCGTGATTTTTTCTAAATCCATTTTGCTGGACAATTAGAACAACGACTGACGTACTAAAAAAAGAATGAGCTGAATTCTTATTTTAGATATTTCCTTCTATGATAAACGGATGTATTTTTTGCAATTGCATTGCTTCAATAACTTATTTTAAATAGTTTTTCTTCTTTTTACTATTGAAATAAATAAGTATTTTATTATTAAAGTAAGAATTAAAATAACAAATTAATATCAAGCTTTATATAGATAATCTTCCAAGCTATTCAGCTAAGTTCTTGAAAATCTGTATTTTATTTATGTTGAATTCAGTACTGTTGTAAGCTAGGAGTTCATGGATGTTCCTTCAAATAATCACATCAAAAAAGAACAAAGAAAGTGAAAATTTATTGCAGATGAATAATAAAGCCATCAATAAATAATTCAAGGAGAATGCCGATATTAAGCAAATCCTCTTTGGAGCATTAAAAATAATTTCCCGATATCACCCACAGCGTAAATTCTAAACGCAATTCAACTAACGCTACGAACAGAAATCCTTTTATGTACTCAGAAATGATTGGCAACCCACTCGTTTTGGCTTTCGGAGCTGTAATATGGCCTTGCACAACTTTGGAAAAACTTATAGAGAAATCGCCAGTTGCCGCCAAACTGGAGGTAAAATGTATCATGAACACGTATGTACGAAACGTGTTGCTGTGCATTTAAGTAAACACAAAACTCCTAAAAATTTTTATCCTAAATGGAAAAATTAAACAAATAAATAAAATAACACAACATTACTCAGAGAAACAATGCAGTCAAATAAATTTAAACAGTTACAGAAATTAACAATATTTTTGCGAAATTTTGAATGACATAAGATTTAAGAAAGCAAAACTTTGCCGGAAAAATAAGATTACAGAGGCAAGTCATGCCAAACTTAACGACCATTTGGCAATATTTTGGTCCAGTGCTTGTAAAACTAGAATTGGTACTTTAATTACATAACTGTAATCGTTCTACTGTTATGCAACTATAACAGTATCCGGCCCTCATATGTAACTTTATCCGTATATGCCTTCCAGTAGTTTCGAGAAGTGAAAGTTACTCGAAATTACTCGGCGGCCATGGGAAAACTATAAGACCGGAAAGAGCATCAGTTTTCAATTTTTAGTTTAGAATTGGCTTCGGAGTACTGAGAGATCTCCGTGGAAGCTTCGCTCTTTGCATTGCTTTGTGTTTAACATTCTTAGTAGTTGATGTGGTAACTACAGATTATACTCAGTCATACTGAGAAGAGCTGTACAAGTACTTTTGTGGAAAGTTTCCAGAACTGTTAAGTTTTCTTTAGCGAAAATAAATTTTATCAAGCTGTCATCGGTTCTATGCGTATTCAATCCACTAAGAACCCGTGCGTACGTAACAATAAATTGTATGTATTTATTAACATGGCTTTTGTCAACGAAAATGCCAAGCACTGAAAAAAAAAATCTATTTTTACCACATAACTTCTATTAAGAATGTTAATTAGACTAAATAATTTTGGCCTTTAAGGCATGAAATTAATTAAGCAGTGTAGGATATGAGAAAAGCTAATTTGTTTTAAAAAATAAAGTAGCATTAAAGAAACTTTTTGCAAATATTTAACAAAATTGCTTAAAATATCAACAAGCAATAGAAAGCAAAGAAAGGATAACATTTATTCTGCTTCAAAATAACTTATATTTAAAATTACTTGGAACATTTTTAGATCGTAATAAAATAATTATTTCATATTGTTATTTCCGTATTTCTTTAAAGGAAAATGAATCTCAGGAGTATTTTGTAAACATTTTTTTAAATGTGTTTCACATTAAATTTTACTGTTATGCTATCTGGAAACACAAATTTTATTTTGTCAGCCGTCCCATCTATATACGATAGGGGTAAAAATGTTTTAAGCCTAGTACAAATGTCTACAATTACTTTCGCACTTCTCCGAGTTGGATTGAATTATTTGATTACAGCGCAGCACACTAGGGCTGCTTGCTTAACGGAAGGGATGCCTAGGTGGGGAGCATTTTGAGGAAAACTGATTCTGTGTCAGGTTACACAGGGAAAAAAAAAAAAAAAAAAACCATTATGCAACTAGCCCACCACTTATGCAACTAGCCCGTTTGCTGGGATTTGAACCCCGGTCACGGTTTTACTGCTAAGCCATTGGTGGGTTTATCGACTTCTGTAGCACAGTAATCGGGTAAACTTCAGATTCCAAATCTGCTAATACGGTGGATGGGAGAACCAAAAATACACTTTGCTGAGTAGCAGTCTGCGAAATGCGTTGGAGCATTGCCGTGTAAAAGCAACATGTTTTACCCTTTTTTTAAGGGCACCTTATTTTTAGAGTTTATCTGTGTTGAGTTATCAAACACCTATTATGGCGTGTTACGTGGTACAAATCCAATAAGCAGAGATCCTCTTCCTCTAAAAAAGCAATACCTAAAACTTTATCGGCGGATCCTCAGGTTCTGAATTTTTTTTTTTTTTTACTGTGGCACTGGAATGTGCTGTATTAATGTATTCGGTAACACTAAGCTATGACTATCTCCTGGCATAACGTCACCTTTAGTCAAGAACTCAATAAATTTTATTTAATATTTTCAATATTAGCATATTAAAATATTATTGTCAGGCATCAATGAGAAGTGAAAACGTTTAACAAAACGTTTAACAGTTTTGTAAAAGTCAAATAATATCTTGCGTATGCTTAGAGTTTCAAAGGATTATGCGATTATTTTTTCACATTTCGTCATTCCATAATAGACGGATTAGAATTTACTGAACGATACTCGTATAAACAAGATTTCATATTAAAGAAGGTATTGTAGTACTAATGATGCTAAAATACTTCTGTAGTAAAAACAGACACATTTCAACGCCTACTAATTGGAAAATTAATAACGATTAACAAAGTTAAATTCCTCGACTGTGTTTCATTCTCTATCTCGGTAGTCTTAAACTCAAATAGCATGCCGGTCGAATGCATGTTTTAAAAGCAGCTAACAGGCCAACACTTTTTTTAACGAAACAGAAAATTTTTTTAAAATAAAAATTTACTTGATAAATATTTATTGAAATGTACACAAACAACAATACTATCGCAAAAGAAAAAAAATCAAATTTATATTTATTTTCTATCTGAAATCTAAAGTTTGATACATGTAAGATATTTTTGTTAATTATATGTATTTTGTAATTAAAATATACTGACCGCTAAATATTAAATTCTTAGTCTTTCTTTAGTCTTACATTCTCTATGAAATTTTTCTTCGAAACACAAATAAAAATGGATATGTTTGTATGTAAATAATTATAAACTTCCTGATTTCTTAACTACAGCTTGATACTTGATCGATACTTGTTTCGATTTTGATCAAGTTGAAGAGAAATTATATTCATCCTGGATTGTAGATGCTTATCGGTCAATCGAGTTTTTTCTTATTAATTTTCATTTGTGAGAAAATGCTGTTTACAGATCAATGTATTGCCAAATAAAGCGATTATTCTTAGAGTAAAAATTCGTAAGTCAAGTTATTTGTTTTTTCATAAGTACAAATAGAATTAATTAAATCAAATTTGTATCTTCAGATCTGTGAATGAAAATAATATAAACTCGGACTTCAAATAAATAAAATTTTCGTAACATCTTTCAACATCGCATTAGCAACTAATATATAACTGAAACGTGTTCGCAGGCCGCCAGTTTTGAACCATTGCACTATCTGATATAATACTTAGAAAATAACGGATCTTATTCAAAGGAATAATATCTATCGAATTCAATACTTGGCTTACCCACCAACAACGCTATTTAAGCTGAAGATATGTTTAAAGTTGCAGCAAAAACAAGTTTTATTTTTATAATAATACTTAAAAAAAAGCAGAAGGAAAATTAAAACACTCATCGAAATATATATTGGCTGAATTTCCTCCACTGGTGACAACTTGCAAATGGATAATAACAATAAATGAGTAAAATAAAATGAAATTGAAATTATTTATTTGCATTCAAATGAAATATTTTTAATATGCATAACTTAATTTCCATTATTAGCACTTGGCTACTTGAGAATATACTCCCACAAAATCCTTATATTTTAAAGCAAAACGTTTACTTGAAATAAAAATACTTTAATAACGCTAAAAATACTTAATAACGCTCATTCGATATAAATGCAGCAGTTATCCAAACAGTTTCGAAATTTGAAGGAAAATCTTATGACGGCAGCAACATAAATCAACGATTTTCATGCATGTTTTTAAAAATTTTGGCTATGAACTATTATTTGCAGAGAACAACCTATTTTGACCAACGTGTTTATTTAAGAAATAGTTCAAAGAATATTTTTTTTATTTCCTGCCGATAAATGAAACGTTTCTTAAATAGAATAATGATCTAAAGTACTATAGAACTAAAAATTAAAATTGTTGCGAAAATAGTTTAGCTAAAAAAAAGTATTAGGGATTAAACTATCTCGCAATTGAGAAACTATTATGTTGTTTGACACAAATTGAATCCAAAAATTTTTATTGATGTCGTGACAATCTTTCAAAATTCTTCCTCTTCGACAAAATCTTTCTTTGCAGCAGCTGCCATTTCGGTAAGGAGGAAAAAAGTAAAATTAACATTTATATAGGAACTGTGTCACACTTTTACGATGTTGAACTAGTTGCTAGCAGCTGTCGCAAAAATGAACCTCTACGAAAAAAAAATCATTCAAATCTTTCATTTGTTCTTTCGTTTAGTGGTTTTTAAATTTTTCCCCTAGATTTTCAACAATAGAATATTATAAGAGTTCTAATGACACTAACAACTCACGGAACTACTCATTTTCAAATTCAACAAAGAAATAGCTCTTGTATTAAATACCAGTTTTTATAATACACAAGTTCATTTTTTTCATTTAAAAAATTAAACCTTTATTTTTTTTCGGTCAAATAAAATGGTTCAGTGGCCCAAGCATAAGACAACTAGAAATACTAATTTGCAAAATAACGATAAAAATATAACAAAATATAATTTTAAAAGTACTGTAAATAAACTTAAAAAGAAAAGAATTATTAATAATAAAAGTTTCTCTGTTACACGGAAGGAAATGCAAATACTTTTAAACACTACTAGCCTTGCTGCTTTTGGAGCCATTGGCTAGAAACGAAAATTAGCGAAATCGTAACAATGTTTCGCAAAAAATGCTTTTTGATGTTCTAAAGAATCACAAATCTCTTAAATCTTGATAAATAAGAATGCTTGGTTACATCACTCCTCATTTGTTGAAGTCGTTGCTGCTTTTCAATAACCTTATTTTTTAATGTAATGATAACAGGCTCATCATAAAATTTTAAGCATTCAATTCCATTTCACATTTATGAAAGATTCTATGTAGCAAAGAACGCAACAAATGACAAAATTCTATTCGTTCGAAAATACATTTTCTTTTGGTCAGATCTTCGGTTATTTATTCGAATTAAAACCTTTTATTTGGATTTTTCCAGTAATACTGTATTAAATACAACGACTTGAAAATTTTACATTTACAAACTCATTGTATTTTCTGTTAAAAATCTTTATTATAAAATCAGCCATTTACCATCAGGAGGTCTGCTTAATTGTTATACGAAAGTGGAAGAGGGTACTTGCTTTGGAAAATAAATTCATAGATTACTCTCACTAAGAACTGTTTATGTACACACCATAAAAGCGAAAATTCAGTACAACTAGTCTGTTCAATATTCGGAATCTAGAACGAAATATTATTGTTCAGAGATCTCGAACTTCTGGATCAGTTGTGAGCCTAAACGTCTCTCGTAACTTCATACGAGACGGAAACAGTTTCCAGTAAAGGATTCATAGGATGGGAAAATGACGGCATTCTTACACATAACATAATGCAAAATCTACGAATTTCGTTATAAACTTCTAGTTAATTTACGTGTGCTTGGCTACTAGCTCGCTGGTCTTCTTGCAACTGTAAAATATAAGTCCAAAGAAGGGTTAAAATGTCTTTTTATGTTATTTACTCAAAGAAATATTACAGACGACCCCTCTCGAGCTTGCAAGAAAACCTCCATTTCAGCTTTACGAAATAAGGAACTAAACCAATCCTAACTAGCTGAATTTTAGCCGAAGCTGTACAAAGATACCTAACTGAGTTGGTTCGTCATTAAACCTCACCGGCGAACACTAACATGCACGTAAGACTACGGCCGAACGTAGGACGATAGGTTTAAATCAACGACATGGCCCAAAGGCAGAACACGCTGTACTGAGAACTTCTGAGTTCTATGGAAGTGACTGAACTTCCCATTAAATACTGGTTTTACTTCATTTACATAAAACGCGATACTGAAATCTCATTCTGGCAGGGAGTTGTAGGTGGAAAACAAGAATTTGAAGGAAAGGGTTTCAAAATTAAAAACAGCTATCAGAAAATTAAAATAATCCCTACAACGTCATTGATAAGGTGATTATGACACCACGAAAGTAATCATAAATGTTCCTTTCAAAATCAGATACAGAGTTTATGTAGCATTTATGGGCATTCTGTACACCGTTTCGATGATAGCATCTTTGCTTTTTACGACGTGAGCAAAGCTGCTCGATGTTAGAACCTTTGGTCCTAGATAGAATTAAGGATCTACTATAAAATTAGGCATCGAAGCAGATTTTCGGTTTGCTTCGGTTAAAAAATAACTCGTTATGTAAAATGGGTGAAAAATTTTTCAGATCATAGGGTGCTGTAACCTGCTAGTTAATTTTCTTTTCTTTGCTTTATTTTAAAATATAAAGAGTTATCATACACAAATTATTGGGACAACTAACAATTTATATTCACTTTTCTACGGAAATGACCACTAAAATTGAGATCAGACTCAAGCAAAAGTTGCCGAAACATTGGGTGAGTCTTTCATGAGTACTAATTTACTCAGATTACTTTCTTTAATCAATAAACTCTAGTCAGACACCAAACAGAAAACCTTTATCTCTTGGATTGGTGGAAAGGGGTTTCTTAGCTTTTACCTTGCTTCTGATTGGTTAAATTATCCGCACCAATGCACAAGCTGCAACATATTGGCTCTCAATAAAGTGCTGAGGTTGGAAATTTACTTCTCAACTGCCTCGGCAGAAGTAAAAAAAAAAGTTTTCTTGTTGCTGAAGAAAAACGGTTCTATCAGTCGCCTTGGAATCGACAGAATTTGAAATAAGAGCTGCGCAAATCTGCGTGTTCTTTTTGGCCTATTTGTATTTAACGCCTTACCATGACAATTCCTCATGGAGAAAAACCAAAACGAGTTGAGAAGCCATCTAAACCACAAATCTAGAGATGGACGCTGGTAGCTGGATAATGCTCATCGTGTGTACTAGATGATTTATGATGACGTCACTGAGGGTAGGCGCAGAAGAAGGCTGGGCTTCGACTCCACCCTGTCATTACAAGTCCTTATAGATCCGGGAATTTCGATGCATAGAGACGCGACATGAATTAAAAGCTTTTCAATGAGCTAGTGGTGAGGTGAGGTCACAATTAGAAAGGGGGGATGTCCACAAATTCCACCCGATGCCGGCATGCCAATTAATGGGGACACTCATAAATAAATTTCGTCTGGAATGGAGTTAACTTAGTCAAAGGGGAAAGTGCGAAAGGAGACTAGCATCAAAAAATTGCGCGAGATCCGGTTTTTCACCCAGAGAGAGGTACGATTTGTAATTGAGATGTATTGCTATACCTTGAGCCCTGAGCAACGACGAGACATAACTATCTTAACAATTCTGCTCAACACTCATTGGTGACTGTTTACTTTCGGTTTATGCCCACAGCGTGATTTATTTCAGGATTATTGAAACAAGTTTTCTGTTATTGCTCCTGTGATAAGATGTATATCTTCTGAATAGAAGTTGGATGAATATATCAGAGAAGGGGTGCATTAAGCAAAAGAGTTCATGAAAAGTCTAGTTATTAGGAGGGGAAAAGCTGTGAACTTTTACGTAACAATCCAACATCTAGAAAAAGTTAAAAAAAAAATAAAGGAGTAAAAAGGGATTAAAAAAAGTTATTAAGGAGGGAAAAATCTCGCAAATATTCCACTTGTTTAAAAAATATTTTGTTGTCAACTCATAAAACTAGCCTTGAGCAATTCTAAAAGAATTTCAATTTTAGATGTTAACATGTATGTTTCTGCATTTTGTTACTGAGTGTTAAATGATATAAACAGAAAAATAATAAAATATCAAAAGTATGTATAAAAATCAAAAGTATCATTTTTAAAAGTAATCAAAAGTATGTATAATAAAGTATGTGTAATGTCTTGAACATTTAAAAAGAGGAATGTATAGAGAATACAAATTTTTAATAGGGTAAAATTTCACCATTACCATTAGATTTTTAGTTTAGATGCACAGATTGGTATAGATAAACAGTTAGAAATTTTATAATCGATAAATTATAAAGCACTATAAATATATTTTGCTTACCAAATTTATGATATAAAATAAAGCACGTTGAAAAATATTATTAAGTTGTGCAGATAAAGTAACTGTGTAAATGATTCTTTTTTTACTCTGATTAGAAACGCAATTATCGAAAATAAATAAAAGATCGTAAGCATTGTCGCCTAGCTGAAACCTGCTCTTGTATTTGACTTTTATATTAGCAACCGATGGATGAAAATTCAATAGAACTTCAAAATGTTAAAACAAATACGGCAAAACTTCGTCTTCCGTAAGGACCGGCAAATATAGGCTTGGTGTTTAACGTTGTAGTCTTATTCTTTAGATTTCAAGCTAACACCTGAAGCGATCTCGACTTTTTTGAGTTGGTAGTGTTAACATAACGCAATTTTTTTAACCTCACTAAAGACATCTACAAGTTCAAATGCAAAAAAATCACTGTTGCCATCCATTAAATGTCAAATTTTATCAATAGAATTTTCAAAATATACTGCTATAGATTTAGCGTAGAATAACAAACGATACTGCTGCAATTTTCAACTCAGACAGCAATACATTTATAAAAGTTGTAATGTATATTTTTCTGGTCAATTTTCAACTAATGTGTTGCTACAGAAATTGTATCAACAATACATTTTCCATTTGTATTTTTATTATTATTATTTGAAGATATTAGTACAAGCAAAAACGCCGCAATAAAATTCTGTAGCAGAGATACATAACATTGTGATATTAGAAACTTTAATAACATCCATTTCAAAATACTATTAAAAAATGCAGCTTGTTTTTAAATGATGCATTTTGTTACACTAAATTGTTATTACTTATCTTCTGTTGCAAAATATCTTTAACGTACTGTTCACACATGTTAGGAAAAACGATTCTTGTATTATAAGAATCGTGTTTTATAGCATAGAAGATAATCTTATTTAGCGTGGTTCGGCAACAAACTTGTTTTTAATAATAAGAACTTGATTTCCAATGCCGAACGTGATTTTAGGGAAACGAAAACAATAGACTTTTTAAAAACATTCTAATTTCAGTAAATATGTAACAGAAGTAACATACTTCACAAACATATCCTGAATTTATTGTTCGAATGCATTTATTAAAAGCTATTTCTGTAACAATCTAACGGTTCTCAAAATATTGAAATTTTTTACTAAATATTCTTGGCAAATTCTGGAAAGAAAAAATAAGGAAAGGGAAGATATTCAAAAGGTTTATGATTCATTTATAGTAAGGAATTTGCAAAATTGTTGTGTTAAATGCATTCGAGCATGTAGAATGTCGCGGAAGAAGTAAAATATCTGGGGGTAGTTGAACTATAAAAGGTATGATGATGAGATCCAATAAATCAAGATATTCTCCTTAGAGATTGGTCACTTAATGTGTTGTTCCATTCCAGAAGAAAGATTTAAAAGAATATACTTAAAAAAATAATAACCATACTGAATTCAATCCTAAATATAATTAAGATTGCAATGAACTTTGTTGATTCTTTCCAAAGTATGCGGTAGAAATTATTCAAAGAAAAGCCTTACTAGTGTTTTAGACCGAGTTTGTTTAAAATTGCAGAGAATTATTGCTTTAAATGGTGCTTATATCCTTGTGAAATAAAAATTTTTTGAATTTGGAAACTTAATGCTAATTTTAATATGCATGAGTTTAATAAATGTTTAGATTTATTTCTGAATCTTAGTTTCATGCAGATTCGGTTACAGGAAATTTAATAACTAAGAAAAAAAAGCAATAATTCACAAAAAGGTGTCCCTATTCAATTTTCAAAAGCTGAAAAAATGTCTTATTTTACGGAGACGGTAAAACTTAAGCCCTTACCCAATGGAAAAGTTCATCTTTCTAAAAGTTGATATTGAGTTCTAAATTTCTATTCATTCTTACACTTCTCAGAGGATTAAATACAAATTATTCTGGGTAATATGCAGATTATCACCTTAAGATTAAAATACATTTTTCGGTATAACTTGCGGTATTGATTTCAAATTTCACTTTTTTACTGTACCAAGTTTGATAGATAAAACATAGTCACTTAATAAATCTAATTTCCCTGCTTTCATAACCTGTGTGTCTTGCTAAAACATTTCCCTTGATCTTTAATCAAATCAACAATTTTTTTGGAAGTTATTAACTTTGTAAAAGGTTTTGATACTCACATCATAGCTAAAGTTATTAGAAGTGGAGAGAGCATTCTATAATTACCAAAAGGTGTTAATCTGCTTCACATTCAAATAATTTGAGGCAACTGATTTTTTTTTTTAAATCTGAAAGGTTTCAGATTTTAACGATCACCTAAATCAATTTGTTAAGATTTTTTACGCTCTCTCTGAGCTTGCAGTCTACCAATCTATACTCACTCCTGCTATCCCCACTTTTTTTTTGTCTTTTTAGCTTTATTTTTAAACACTCTTTTTCTTCCCACTTACATCGCGTACAATTCAACAACAAAATCACAGAATAGCCGCATATGTTTAGAATTCCCGATGCAGTGGTATGCGTTGGATACTTCTTTTTATTTATTTATTTATTTTTTCATTTTTATTTTTTAGCCTAAAAGGATGTGAGTCTGAGTGGGCTATTAGTCTCGAAATAGAAATCTGTGTCACCCACCATGAACAACGTATCACTTTTCAAAATGTTGTTACTAAGTATTATCGCCTTGTATTATTTTTAAAGAAATTAAATAATGAAGAATCTGTATGTATGGATGTATGTTCTCGTATTGTGAAGAAACTACGGTACATAGAGACATCAAATTTTGAATAACGTTGTCCTCCACCGACCATGTGCACCTGGAAGCCCAAATTCTGAACTTCATATTTTGTAAAACTTCAATAAAATTTTGATAAACTGTACAGATATTAGGTTATTTCAGAAGCAGGAGTGATGAAAAATGAGCAAAGCCTTCGACGTGAATCGAACCGCGGAGCTCTCGGTCACACGTCGAGCGTGGCTGACCACTACACCACGAAGGCATGCGAAGGAGACGAGAGAAATACCTTATAAAACAAACTCAATGATTTGAATGCGAACAGTGGCAACACTAAACGGAATAAAATAGCGAGCCTGATTGTACATTGGAAACTCTAAAAGATATGCTGCTTTAAAATATTCTGTTAGGTTTTACGCTGTGTAAGTGCGAACAAAGTGATATTTAAAATTAAAAAGACAAAACGTTAATAATAAAAGACAAAAAAAAAAGTTTTGTAAGCTGTCTTACTGAGAAAACTAAGCATTTATATGAGGAATTGAGGAAAAAAAAAGGGCAGCATTTAACATTTTATTGGAAATTCTAAACATACGATACTTTCAAAATTTTTGAAATTTTTTTGTTTAATTGCATATGGTCTAAACTTAAGGAAATTATGCTTATTAATAAAGTTACAAAGACAAAAAATATGGGCCAGCAGGAGTGAGTGCAACAGCAGACTGGTAAACTGCGAGCTCGGCGAGAACGTAAAAAAAAAAATCTTTTGGGCGATCGTTAAAGTCTGAAACTTTTCAAATTTTAATTGTTTTTTTGTCTTTCCCAGTCTTTTCTCAATTTATTATTTCAATGTTCAGTCTTCTTAGTAAGATGGCTTAAAATTTTTTTGTTTTTTTATTATTAACGCTTTGCGCATTAGCTGTATTTATTAAATATCACGTTCTTTGTACTTACGTCACATAAAATTCAATTTAAAAACAAAATCTCAAAATATTTAAAAACAGCATATCTTAAGAATTTTTGACAGACAGTCTGGCCCACTGAAAATAAAAATATTTTATTTCAAACAGTGCTGCAACTGCTCGCTTTCGAACTGCTCAGTTTGTTAAGCAAAAATTCAATGAAGTTTTACAAAATATGAAATAAATAATGTAACACATTCGAAATTTAGAATTCAGGCTTCCAGGTGCAAATGTTAGGGTGGAGGTCTACATTACTCAAAATTTGATGGCTCTAGGTACCGTCGTTTTTTTCAGAGTGAAGAACACACATATACGGAGTTTTTTCAATATTGAATTCTTTAAACAATAATACCGGACGACAGTATATTTGGTGGCAACAATTTGAAAAGTGATAGCCGTTCATAGCGAACTGACGCAAAATTCCATTTTAAGTCCTTTTGTCTAAAAATAAGAATAAATTTTTATACTTTGTTTTGATTTTTGAATTTTCGTAAGATCGCTGAAAATTTATGTTGTCAGCTTTCTCGGTTCAATTCAGAGAGTTCGTTTGATATCCATCTAAATAACCAATTTTCCTTACTCAAAGCCGTCAGAAAATCTTTTATTAACCTTGGTCTTATGCTCAACGAAGGCAAGATGCTGTTATTTAATCAAAAATTGCACATTATTCAGGACATGTTTTCTAGAAAGTCATATCCAGCAATCAGTTTCTATAACCTTTCAAACTACATAAGTGATGTATTAGCTAAGAGCACCAAGGGCGTAGAATCCAGGGGCGTCAAAATAATGTTCCCCGTTACATTTTGGCGGATTGGAGAGAGCGCGAAACCTTCAGTTGTTCCTGGAGGCTGAAAACCGTAACTACACCTCTGGAAATAAGATAAATATTTTACGGATCCGGTTTGCTGATCAAGAAGAAATTTCATCTTTTCTAGGTCTACACAAGCCTAGGCTTCTTAAAACTTAAATCACCTTCAGGCTAAATTATTTGCTACATATTTTTCTTTCAGACGTATACGTATGACGGATTGGAATGACATTGATGAGCTGCAGCTGAGTAAAAAAGATATATATAACTTTACAAGAAGCAAAAATTCGAACCTCAATCTGAAAAATCTTTAACTCCATTAAAATAAGAAGGCGATCATAGCAATTTCAGTGGACTTAGATCACCAGTATCACTTGATATTGTCTTAAGAACCATGTTCTGAATTTTTCAAAAAAAAAAAAAATAATAATAAATAAATAAATCCGAAAGGTTGCAGATTTTAAATTACGTCCAAAGGGGCGTTTTTCTTAATATTTTGTGTGTTACCTTTATTAAATATCATGTTCTTCGCCCTTAAACCATAAAATTCAGTTCAACAGCAATATCGCAAAATAATTTTGAACTGAATATAGCTTTAGAATTTCCGATACACAGCCTCACGCGCTGGAGAATTTTTTTTTTCGTACAGTGTTGCCATTGCTCGCTTTCAAATCGTTGAGTTTGTTAATCAAAAATTCGTTAAAGTTTTACAAAATATGAAATAGATAATAAGTTAGTAGTTTGTTAATTTTCCTTCAAATTTTTACAATTCAACAGTTTTTACATTTTTAGGATTCACCGCTCCTCTTAATTTTTACTAAAACCTCTTAAAGCACACCGACATAATCTAAAAAGCCTATACATAATATACTTGATAAGTACCTAATCTTCCAAGGTAGGAATTTAAAGTATCTGCAATTGTTTCTTATTAAAAATTCAAAATGCTAACGAAATAAATTTTGAATAATTACCTTGTATCTATGAGCTCTTGTTTCCTTTTATAGACTATGGACGGATCAGTGTAGTTCCTTGAGAGATATTCGGCTACTTGCCTGGACGGAAATTCTGTATCGCAGACATACCCAAAATCCTTGGCCAAATGGATTGCTTCCCCTAAGATAGACAACAGATATATGATTGTACTGAGTCACTGCACGCTTATACATATATAATAAACTAAAATACGGAACATAAAAACTAAATAAATAAAAACAGAAGATTAAAAAACGTAGTTGGAACATCTCTAAGAGTTTACCGTTAAAATTCCAAAAATTTGAGAAAAAATTTATCAGCATAAGAAAGATAAAATTAAAAACAAACTATTTTTTCTACCATTCTTCCTTATTTCTGAAATACAGCAGAATCCCGCAAACTCGACATAATGTGGACCGAGAGACTACCACGTTTAAAAAAAGTCGAGTTTTACGGAATAAGGGGGGTTCAGAACTCTTAATGTTAAACTGTAAATTACTCTAGACATTTGTAGCACGATATTCGACGAGGAAAAGTACATCATATAATTAAATTAATGCTGATTTTTTATGTCAAGTTCTAGCATAATACGAGTCATAAAAAGAACAAATACTCAGAGATGATAAAGTAAAAAAAAACTTACATCCAGCACTAGCAGAAAATCCAGGCTCTCCATCTTGAAATTCATCATAAAATTTTAGGGCTTTGTCTTTTAAAATTGGTTCTGAAATGGGCGTTCCTTCGCTACCTGAACTACAAACAAAGCGCCTCACTCACTTTTTCCGTCTTTACCACTTTTCATACTTTTCTTTGCTGCTCTTTTCACACCCCAGGACTCGATTTCGAACCTCTTCTTTTCCCACCTCATCAAAGTACTCCGTCTAACATTTAAATCCCATGGTAATTTTGTTCCCGCTTTTCCTTTGTCCAGTCTCCTTAAGACATCTAGTTTCATTCCATTTCTTTTCGAACGACATTTTCGCATCGCAGAGTATGAAAAGGTTCCCAAAAATATGTTAATACTTATACGTCTGGATGTGAACTGAGGAACGATATCCACAATGAACTGGCGTGTTTCGTTCGCAGTAAGATGCAGTCACGAAACTTCAGACAAGTCTCCTAATGTTTCGCAACAATCGAAAAGAATATGAACTAGCGGCCAGCTGTTACCTGACTTTCTTCGTATCCTCGAAAGAAGCCAACAGCATTGCCAAGTATTACAACATATCTTGAAATTGGTTAGGCAGTTCCAAGAATTAATGGCACAATGCGAAAACGGCAAAAATGACAGAAAACGCGCACTCAATTTGAGTGGAACAGGAAAGGCATATGCATGAATAATAATTATATGCACTGTGTGTAATATTTGCTGTTTGGTCTAGAGATATCTTTAAAAAGTTCCTGAAAAGTTGACGAGTTATACGGGAATGTTGAGATATCGGGAGTCGAGTTTGCGGGACTCTACTGTAGAAGGATTTTTTCCGCATTTTCCCCGACATTTGATAACACTACCTGAAACTTGTGTTTTCGGTAATAACCCATTTCATAACTTGAGCTACTTCCCAGCAGCTCTCGGGTTAAAATTTATGAAATTGGATCGTTTACAATACTGTTTAAAAACATGTTGCTGCTCTTCTCACAAACATCAGTAAGAGATACACCCCTGCACCAGCGGATACACAGAGTTGTTAGAATATTCACACGGTTATCAATGTTAAACTTTCTAGCCAATAGCCTCAACCGCTTTTCTACTTGATCTCGTATCTGATATGTTGTCCAATAATATGCTTGGAAATGACAGAAAAACTAGTTAATGAGTTTAAAACTTAACAGATCCTTCATGCGGGGATAGAACTGTAGCAAACACGAACAAGCAACGGAATTCACGAAAGTGTGGAAATATCATGCTGCTAATTAGCATCATATTTCCAGCAGAATGGTTTGCATTTGTGTTATATTCGAAGATGTGGGATTATGGATTCCACAACGCTGAAATCAGGTGAGGACAAAACTCCGAACTCGCATGAGTTTTCTTATAACCATATTCTGACATCTCTAGACTAGTGCGGCACGCATCTTCCCATTAAAAGAGAACGAATGCAGAGCGTGAATGGGTTAACTTGTCACAAAGGATACGCACTTGGTGTCGGAAACATTATTAGATGTTTAAAGAACCACCAGTAGTCTATACAGTCTTCTTACATATGTGCTTCATGATTTTACAGAGTTTTCACCCATTTACTGATCTTTCCAACTTTCCGGAATGGTGTGGAAAGAGAAACGCAAGTATTCGGACTACCAACGCGCTTCAGGTCACTACGAGTCCAGTATCCGAATTGCCGAGCTCTGTCAAACCGTGTACTTTGCATCATTGCATCAAGCTGGACCGCCTTAGTTAAATGTTAAGTTCGTAGCCCAGATCAAAGATAAGCCATTGTACAGTCCTCTCATACACATTCATTACGGATGTGTTGTACAGTGCGGAGGGAAAAAAAAATTCTCTATCTCCCGTTCTACTGAGCCGATTGACGAAATTCAAATTGCGTTTTTCATGTCTCGAAAGCGCGACGTAGGATACATACTAGATTTATATATAGCATTGTCCTAACAGGTATTTTAACACAAAACCGGACTTTTTCTGAAATAACATTCAAATTTTTTCCCATATTTCGATTCTACGACTCAAATTATGCCTAAATATTAGATTTTGAAACTTTTGGTATGAAATTTATGGAGAAGTTAAAAAATTTATCTCGGCGGATTTTTTTCAGCTTACGCCAAGTCTAATTCACTTGGCGAACTTTTTAATTTTTAGGAACCTGTTTTCCTTTCCTTTTTTTCATTGCCCACGAGCGGGAAAAAGTCATCGTTCATACTTTCAAATAATTTTAACACAGTGCGTAAACCACATTTTCGTTATTATCGCTTTAATAAATGTGCCAAATTTCAAAATGCACCAAAATGTAAATTCACGTATATCTTAGGAAATTCTGAATATAATTTTTTGCAGGTATGCTTAGAAATACATCTACTTCAAGAGTATATTAAAAATTTTATAGGTCATTATCCAAAATTTTTTTTGAGAAATTTATAAAAATTAAAAAATTAAAAAATGGCGAATTTTATTTGGAATGAACCTAAATTTCGAAATACGAAAGGAAGAATCAAATAAGTTTAATAAAAAAAGAGATATTAATAAATGTATGAAATTCAATTAACACGGAGGAGCCAAAATTTTGAGAGTTAATTTTTAAAAACTACTCTTGCGATTTTTACAAAACTTGGCAATTTGGCATAATTTGAATCGTAGAAGCGAAATATGGAAAAAAATTGGCACGTCATTTCAGAAAAATCCGATTTTGTGTCAGAACAACTATATCAGAACAATGCTACATATAAGTCTAATACATTATAATAATAAGTCGCGCTTTCGGGACATGAAAAACGCAAGTTGAATTTCATCAATCGGCACCGTAGAATGGGAAATACAGAACTATCCAACTTTTTCTTTTTGTGCAGTGTACCTTACCGCATGAAAGGAGTCTTCCTAGCTGATGCTAGTTTACATTCATCTAATCTTTAAATGGTAATCTCATCAAATCTATTGTCAAAGTTTACAGGAGCTATTGTACTTGACCGTCTAGTCTTGAAATTTTCGTATATGAAAATCTAAATTTCGCTTTTGAATCTGATATTTTACTATTCATCTTACCAACTATAAATATTAGATGGTACTAACCGTCTTCAAAAACTAGTCTGGAAAAGCTGCTGTTTCGAGGTTTTCTTACCTACATCAGTTGTTTTAGGTATTCACAAAACAATCAGTGGCAGTTCATTCAAATATTAAAAAAGCTAACAAAATTTAGGGATATGACAAAATTTTAATAGGCATTTAATTTGCATATTTACTGAACAGGCAAGAAAACATATACAGTATATGTAGTTTTTAGAAGATGTAGATTTATAATTAAAAATATGACTGCTCATATATTAATTCATATTAGCAATAAGAAAATTAAGGGGGGAATGGGGAGAATAAATAAACTTGTAATGTATGACCTTTGCATGTGCAGGCTCTCAAAGAAAATAAATTTAAAAAGAAAAATAATGTATGGTATGAACAAAAAAAAAATGTATGGTATTGTTTGTTCAGCTAAACTGTCTGTGAAAAGAGATTTCTTAAAAACATTAAGCACAGTTTTACATAAGCAAAGGAGAATCGCATCGTATATAGTTTTGTGAATATATTTTTTTTAAAGTTTTCTTTTTTATGTTTTTCTTTAACTCTACTTCTTCATTCATTTTTTTGATGCTTTCCCAGCATGCAATCTTGAGTTTGAGATGAAGCTCTCTAATCTTAATCCGGTTTTTACTCATCTTTCTTGTATAAATGATGATACCGAGCGTTTAGAATACCAACATAGCGAGCTTTCAGAATCCGAATGAGGAAGATTTTTTTTTTACATCTCTTGTTTTTATTTTTTTATCAGACTCATGGCTCGTTCTGTGGTTTATGCGCAGGGGCTGAATGGCTGTTCCATCACCTGGAACGAAGTGACAGGTATTTGGATGCGGTTGGACGAACAAGGGACTTCAATATCTTGTCTCTGCTTAGATTGACATATTTCCGGTAATCGTGTGCGCATCAGTCACCGCATTCCATGCTGTTATGGAAGCCATTAAGATATTATGATATGGAAACCATTAAGAGTACTTTGCGTACATTTCTATTTATATATAAATCCTCATAACTCTAAGTTGGAAATCTCAATTCCAAATTATTCTTATTTATAAATAATTTTTTATGACCCTGAATCAACATTGTAGGAAATCGGGATTTAAAATCTAAAAAATATATAAATGCAATAAATATTTTAATGCATATTCTATGCTTATTAATTCAATAATCTTTTAACATACAGTGATGGAACTGAATTATAAAGTCTTAGGAAAACATACTATAATAGGATAGAAGTTCCACTAGCCTAAACAATATCATCTCAGCAGAACTTTTAAAAAAATTGCACATTTTTCTCTTACAACTCATAAACATACTGCCGTAAATATTGTACCGAACACAACGGAAGTCTCACGAAGAATTCATATATAGCGTGCTGAAGATAAAAATGTTCCTCCCCCCTGTGCATTATTGCCATTGCTTGCTTTGAAATCGTTGAGTTTCTTAATCAAAAATTTGTTAAAGTGTTACAAAATATGAAATCGATAATAAAACAAATTCCAAATTCGGGCTTCCAGATGCCCATATTCGATGGAGAGTTACGTTATTCAAAATTTGATTTCTCTAGGTGCCGTTGTTATATCACAATGCGAGAAACATACATATATTTATACAGATTCTTCATTATTTAATTTCTTTAAATATAACACACGACTCTAATATTTGGTGGCAACAATTTGAAAACTGAACTGACATTTATAGTGAACCAACGCAAAATACAAAACGAAATTAATAGCCTTTCTGGTCTACACCCTTTGGGCTAAAAATGCATTTAATTATTAATACTATCGAATTGGAATTGCAAATAATTAACTAATAAACTGTACTCTAAGACAGGGCTTAATATGTACAATTAAAATTTTTGGTGCCCTGTGATAGAAGTGGTAAGCAATAAATAAAATAATAATGATAATCTGAAAGCTTCAGATTTTCAGTCGCCTTAAACGGATTATTTTAAAGCTTGATATGGTTACAGTTTATATATAGAGATGACCCAGGTGAAATAGTGAAACTTTTTACAGGATACTAAATGAAGATACATTTAGACTAACATGAGAACGTTATACTATTTCTGCATATTAAAAAGTGAAACGATGTAATGTGATTCTGTAAAAATATTTAATGTTTTGAAATAGATATCTCTCGAGTAAATGAATTTTAATTTAAATCAAGTAGTTCGAGAAGTGGTAATGAAATTGAAGTAATTACCAATACCGCAATTAAATTACAAAGCAAACTACTAGAACTCGTCATATTTGAGGCTAGGATCAGGGACGGCGCTAGACTTTTTGCCGCCCGGGGCAAAACACCGCGAATCCAAAATTCTGCTGTCCGATTCCTTCCTAAATTCTAACAATTCTGCCGCCCGGTGCGGCAACACCGATTGCACATTCTCTGGCGCCAGCCGTGGCTGCGATATGCTTTGACTGGGTGTACAATTTCATCTAAAAAGTGCTAAATATCTGGGCCCAATCTAAGCCCTTCGAGAAGGGAAGCAAAATTCCGAGGAAGCTCAAAATGATAAAACATTTAAAAATTATTACCATTTTATTGTTAGCTTTTATATATATATTTTAATTTTATTCCATTTAAGTGTGCGTATTTAAATATTTAAACATTAATGCATACATTATCACAATAACCCTATTTGAACCAATGAAAACTGAAGTATCGGAATTTTCACACGATTTCAAATTTAATTTTAAAACGTTCTTATGTCAGAAGCACAACAGTTGGCCGTTTTATACAGATATATGCTTACACAGTTTATCAAAACTGCTTGAAATTATAGCTGAACAATTTAGCAAAATCATCCACACAAGCAGGTAAATCCCATTTCTATGAACTGTCAATCAAATTACCTTGGAATCGTGTAAACATATAACTTTAAATTAATAAATAAAAAGGCAGATATGTCAGATTTTAAGTATTTTCTATCAAGGATAACTATATATTTGTACTAAATTGTACACAGGCGCATTTTATGTATAATTCTGAGGATTTAATACAGGACATTACTGAAATGCAAATGTAAACAAACTATGTTTTAAAATACTTGCAAAAAAAATCGAATTTTAGTATAAAAGCATATAATAATTTCAATTTTTTTAGTTATTTAACCATCACCCACATCTTAAGGCATTCTAAATTTATGTGTCACGAAACAGCAATTTTATTCTGTAACTGCTTTATTCTGCAAACCGTTAAATTTGCGGCACATATTAGTGCTATTTTTTTTGTTATTATTTAACTCTGAATGATACCAATGGAATGATATAGGTCAGTGAAACTAATATTCCACTGGAAAAAAAAAAATCGCTTGGCATTTCGCTTTCGTCACGTATTTCACACCAAAGGTCTGAAAAGAAGCTAGTTGCGCTTTTCGGTAATTGTGCTGAATAAAATTTTCTGATGAAAATAGAACGTGAGTTTTCGCAATTTTAGGTTATCATCAAAAGGCTATTCTGTTCCAACAACTATTGTCCGTTACTTACTTTAGATTTCAATCAAAATGAACAATTCACAGAATTGTCATAATCCCAAACAATATAAACTCACATTCTTAAAACGAATCTTTTTTTTCCGCCATTGCTAACTACCTATTGTAGCCCTATCAGAGTTAAATCTATGGGAAGTCCTTTCGAAAATTCATCATTGCCTTTTCGAATATGGTCACTCTATGATTCAATTAAGTATTAGCAGATTTCAAAGGAACGGTCCACTTTCCAATAATTTAAATTGTAGCTAAAACCTGGGAAAATATTTACACAAAATAAAATGGCAATATCACGATTTCAACTGCCATTAAGAAGTTATTCTATGTTACAATAAGTATTGTCATACTGAAATTACTTTAGACGGCCGTAAAAATGGGCATTTCATAGAATTCGTCGCATGTATTCTGAAAAACTAGTTTTTAATGCTGTACGAGAGGTGATAGATACCTTTTGTTATACAAGAGGCGATAAGTTATAGCTGGAAAATCTACTTGTATAATTACACTAAATGTCCATAAGAAGCCCAAGGGGTCGGTTCCTTTTGCAAACAATCAAAAACCAGAAGGTACCAATATTAAAAAATTTTAAGTACTTATTCTCTGATGGGAAAGATTTGCAACAAATGAAACAACAAAGGGGGCAAAACTTAAAACAAGCTTTTTATTACAGATAAATAAAGGATGGAAATAACAGTAAGATTAAGAAGGCATTCCCTTAACATATAACAGTAATTAAACTTATAATGGTATTCGAAGAAAGTTGAAGGAAAGACATCAAAAACGAAATCAATTTGACATCATGCTGAACGCATACCGCGGGAGAAAAAAAGGGGGGGTCTCGGTTCTGTATCTCCCGTTCTACTAAGCCGATTGACGAAATTCAAATAGCGTTTTTCATGTCTCGAAAGCGCGACTTAGGATGTGTCGCGAACTTATATATAGCATTGTTCTAATATAGGAATTTTGACACAAAATCAGACTTTTTCTGAAACGACACGCCAAAGTTTTTCCACATTTCGATTCTACGACTCAAATTATGCCTAAATATTAAATTTTGTAAAATTTGGAGGGAAATTTACGGAAAAATTCAAAAATTTATATTGGCGCATTTTTTCAGTTTGCGCCAAGAATAATTCACTTGGCGAACTTCTTAATTTACAGCAACCTATTTTCATTGTACATGAGCGGAAAAAAGGCCATCGTGAAGACTTTCAAATAATTTTAACAAAGCGTGCAAACCACATTTGGAGTTATTATTGGGGGAAATTAACGTCATAATTTAATTAATGAATAAAAATTTTTCTTTCAGCATCATTTAGTCTTTGCCTTCAGTATTAAATTAATTTATTGAAACATGTATAAAAATATCTGGCAAGTTTCAACCATTGTCGGATGGCACAGACTGTCCTTTGCCATCGATAGACAGACTTTCATCATAAGCAAGTGGGCGTTGTTTATTGATTACGAAGTTTTCAAGTAAATAATAGTTCAATGATTCTTTTCCTCATGTGCTTTACCATACGTAATTATTATTTTAAATTGTACCTATACAATCACTAGATTCTAATCTTTTTTATAACCATGCTTGGCTTGGGATGTAATCTGTCTCAGTCGTTCAGCAACCATGGGCCACATGTTTTCTATCGGCGAAAGATCCGAACAGCGAGCCGGCCACGGAAGCAATTCAATCTGGCGATTGACGAAGAACCCTTGGACAATGCGTGCCTTGTAGGGTCGCGCATTATCCTGTTAAAATATGGCTGTGGGCAAGCCTTGAAGGTAAGGAAGGACAACTGGCTCCAACACCTCGGATATGTAGCGCTGGCTGTTCAAAGTACCGGCAACGCGTACTAGAGTGCGAAAGTGATATCCAATACCGCCCCATACCATAATACCCGATGCAGGACCTGTGTGGCGGTGCATAACGCAGTTGTTCAGCGTCCTCTCTCCACGGTGTCTCCAGACACGAATCCGATCATCGTGATGTCTCAGACAGAAGCGTGTATCGTCAATAAAAACAATTTCATTCCATTCTGCCGTCCACATCCTTCTTTCATCGCACCATTGGCGGCGGAGACGTCTGCAGTTCTGCGTCAAGGGTAGACGAAGCAATGGATGTCTTGCGGACAGACCACTCTGCTGTAAACGACGTCGAATGGTACGCGCAGACACTGGATGACGCGTTACAGACTGAATGGGCTGTGCTATGGTTCGTGATGTGATTGAGCGATCCGTCACTGCCATGCGCACAATGTTCCTGTCATCATGTGAAGTGGTGCACTGAGGTGGATGCGATCGAACACGTCGGTCCATCGTACCCTCCTGTATCCAACAGTCACATATCCGCATTACAGTTGTTTGGTTTCGTCCAACACGACTACCGATTTCCCTGAAAGATAATCCACTCTCTTCGGTAGGCCACTATCCTTCCTCTGTTCGAGCTCGGATACTTGATCAAACGATGATTGCCGTTTACTACGAGGCATAATTGATCTTTTTTTTTTTAAATCACAAAAAAAAAAGAACACAATTGCCGAACTTGAAATCATCGAAAACTCCAAGCTTAAATAGCGCTTTGAAGTGGCGCCACAGGCGAGCGTGATGTGCGTCTGCGCTGAAATTCTAATCATTTGCATATCTCACCTCCGCTAATGCATGTCGTAAATTTCACGTTATTTGCATGCTTCCTTCAGGGTGTTGCATTTACGGTGGCCAGCAGTGTACATAAAAACTCAAGAATATCTATATTGTTGCCTTTTCACGGATTCGTAGATTTGAGAGTATCCGATGAAAACACGATGCAGAACAATAAAAAGCACAATTTATTTACAGGAATCACTATTTACAGCACAGTTCCAAAATCACCTTTAAAAGCGTCGAAAATCTACAATAAATACGCTGAAACAATCAGCAACACAGCTTCAGGCTGTAACTGTACAGGTAGCTTCACGGCAACACTAAACTTATAATAAAACACCGTGGAACAATCACCAATCCACTTTCAAGCTATACTGTAAAGATAGCTTCACGGCAAAGCACTACTTCGATTGCTTTCCGTTCACAGAACTCTCGCGTAGCAGCTATTCTCACAACTAATCACACTGCTCGCAACTTGCAAC
>KK117287.1:793295-815714 GCA_000611955.2 Stegodyphus mimosarum | reverse complement strand
TTCACGGCAAAGCACTATCTCGATTGCTTTCCGTTCACAGAACTCTCGCGTAGCAGCTATTCTCACAACTAATCACACTGCTCGCAACATTTCACAATGCTCGCAACTAACTAACTAACTCGCCTCAGAAACGCAAGGGTTTATATAGCTTTTCTTTAAGTTCTACACGTTTCGAGAAATATCTCGACAGGAAGTTATTCTAGAAGCTTCCCGATTGGACCATGGGATATCGCCAATTTGGTCGCCAAATGGGCGATAAAGTCGCCAATCTGGCAACCCTACCATACACTATTTTATGGCAACCCTAGTGCTATGCCGGAAAGCTTACATACAGGCGCAACCGCCGAATTTTTCGTAACAATATTAAATTTACGAAGTAAATCTTAAACACTTATTTCTTCGAATAAATTCCAGAATGGATTAAGCATGATTTAATTCGGAATAATAAAAGAAGGCATTATCTTTGTTGTTGCGTAGCTTCTCTAGATTGGCAATAAATCCACTATTCTGCTACGTTTCAAATGTAAAGAAATATGGATGCTATGGTAAAAATAATTAGGCTTAGCCACACTTAAACAACTTATAAATTGTTGATAATCAATGATTTCAGTTCTACAACTATTGCATGCAGATTTACTAAAGGCGCGAAAACCTTAACCGGAAGATAAGAACAACAGAATTCAGTCATTTTTAAAGCAAAAAATGCGCAATTTACTAACATATAAGAATAAAAAAACTGGGATCATTGCACCGAGTAACAGAGTGGGTATATTTATATATTTTTGGTGCGGCCGATTGCTACCAAAAAGGGAGGTGCACATCTACATGTTATAGCTGCCCTGCATACAAAATTTCAACGTTCTGAGGCTACTCTTTTTTGAGTTATTCTAGATACATACATATATACGTACAGACACCATGAAAAAAATCTCTACTGAAACCATTCTAAATTAGTTTTATAATTCGTTTGGGAAAATAGAGGCCTTTATTCTGTCCTTACGTACAGATGTCACGCAAAACTGGTTAAATTGCATTCAGTAGCGGTCAAAGTGGTTATTTTCTTTGAAATATGGTACTCGGAATTTTTCGTTATTACAATACTTCCTTTACTTCGTACAAGGAAGTAAAAAAAAAATTCAGAGAACTCAATACCTGTATTTTTCGGATAAGCTTTCAGTCAGTTTCGGACACTTGAAGATGGATGTTACTGCATATCAGAGACCAACCGTTTCACATTCTTGGCTTACAGTACATATAAACTCTTTTGAACCTGCATCAATACGAATATGGCAAAACTCGAGGGCTACCTGCCTGGAAGGAGGAACACCTTACTGGAGGACCCTCTAAGGGACACTGGTTTGTACCGACGTTAAACACGGGGAAAACAACGGAAATCGACCATACAGGCAGTCCATTCAACTGCGATTGAATCCGGTACGAACTATCCCCCTTCAGCTGTTTTTATCCTCTATTATGGCCCCAAAATAAATGACTGCGGGGGTTGCTGAAATAATTATTCTTTATTAGGATAAAATTTATGAAATCTGTATTATTAAGGTAAATGAAAGGCACAGAAGTTTACAGAATCTAGGTAATGAAAGTAATACAATACTACCCTTTAAATAAATAATTTTAATCTTTGAATTCCATAGAGGTATTTTAAAGATTATTATGCAAATTAATGAGAACTTAATTACCTGAAAATGCCCAAAAGGGTGTGTGAACGATGATGTTTCTTACTTTAGGTGTGGTTTATAACAGGCTACTGACGTACTACCAGTGAAACTATTTAAATTTTACTAATGACTTCTTATTTCCCGAACAAATTGCACTTCGAGTTGCCGATGAGTGATCGTGCATGCAGACGTATTCAGGCAATTAATCACGTGTAGTAGTTTTTTAGCGCCATATTCTAAAAAACCGTCTTGAAACATATGGAAAAAGGAAGAGATAATGATTGCTACTTTAATTACTCATGAAAGCAATTAAAAATCTCGTCACGCTTTAATACGTGAGTGTAAAGTGCTATAGACGTGCAATTACCTGTCATTAACTGCGGCTATTAGAGACTATTCATTTTAATAGTCGCCGTGATATTATTCAAATCAAGTGAAATACATATTGCATAGTTTTGAAGTAATTTAAAATTAAAAATAAAATGTTTTAGATATAAAAATATTGTAGAGCATTTTTGAATGATCAAGAATAGAAAACAATTTTCTGTTAGGATCGGAAACTTAAGTTAGCATTTTATAACTACTGATTTAAGATAACTGAATCACTTACTTGTTTTAATTGCGCACAATCGGTCTCATGGCCGCTGTTTATGATTTCAGTTTGATAGAGAAGAAATATCTTATAGAATGGCTATTCGAAGTGAATTTTAAATGGCAACTGATTCAGCGCAACATTAAGACAAAAGGTTTTTGTAAAATATATCAAGCACATATCCTTTGGTAGGTTTTACTTGGCTGCCTCTTATTTTTTATCTTTACAATCGCTCTTCTAAGAAATTCAGTACTGTAGGCCGGTCTTAAAAAACTGGGAAACACATTATTGTGAATATCTGTAAATATTTTAATCTCTTTTTGGTTTACTTATAAAGTATTTTCTCCCTCCTTCGAACATTCCTTCGTTGTGTAACGGTAGAACATTCGACGCGTATTCGAGAGGGTCGAGACCCGGCGAGGGCACTGCTCACTTTTCACGTCTTCTCCTTCACAAAATCCTAATAACTCAACAGTGGCGCCCGAAGTAAAAAAGTGGGAAGCAATAATTCGTCACCACCAGGATTTGGCAATTGGGTCCCTTAATCCCCACTCGTCCTTTAAAAGGGGGAGTATATAAGGTATTTTCTCTCTCCTTACCGCAAGCCTCCGTGGTGTAATTAGAAGCACACTCGACGCGTATTCGAGAGGTCCAGAGTTCGAGTCCCGGTAAGGGCAATGAACATTTTTCACGTCTCCTGTTTCAAAAAGAAACTTGATGACTTCGTTTACTCATTTGTTGTTTTTGGAACAGTATAATGTTAAGGTTTGTTTTGTGTATAATTGAATTTGTAACCATGCGTTTTGTATTTAAATGTTTAATTCTTATACATAACTGTAGATTTTTCAATTTTGAGTACAACAACGTTTAAATTGTAAAAATAACTCAAGTGGAATGCGAGACATGGGCAAATACGCTATACGCGACTTTTCGCCAACTTGGCGACTTCCTGAGCCTACAATAGGTTCGAGAGCTATAGAGTTACTTCAGCTTTCTACATAATGACAACCTGAATTTCTCGAATGTGTCCCCCCCCCAACTGCAAAAAGATAACGACAGCTGCAGCGACATCTTTACTTCCAAATCAGAAGGTTTTCCTGTTCAAGGAACCATAAGTTATCTTCTTGGGTGATTCTTCCATCACCACTTTGAGATATATTACCTCCTTTTCCTCTACACAGCCTGCATTTGCCACTTATGTATTTCTTTACTCTTATTCTGCCCATGGCATGTTTATCGGACCACAGAGGGTCAAGCTCCTTTTCCTCTTTCTCTTGCAATCAAGATTACTGGCTACGGGTATTACATTACGAATCTTCATCACTATGCCCACTGCAGACCCATCTGGTACTAGTACTGGTACTATAGTAGAAATCTTGTATAATCGCTCCCGTATCAAAGAAGCCAATTTCAGCAGTGGGATTTAGAGGTTAGCTGAATTGCGATTTCGTGTTTACTTTGCAAGTGATTTTGAGAGTTGACAATATTTCTCCTATTGCTTAATATCCTTGAGCTATTTCCAGCTATTTATTATGCTGTGCGTGCTATTCTCTGTGCTTATTTTTATACTAAAGCATCAATTTCTTCCCAGTTATCTGGAGTGATCATTTAAAGATATATCAACGAAACCGCAGCTCGCATAATATCACAGAACTTCTATTTCATGGCCTTTCTTGCCTGCTAGCTCCAGAATAACGAAGGCAATTTTTAGTTTTGTGCAATTAAAAATTTTGAAGCTGGTTCTCCTTTGGGATTCGCCGATTTTTATCTACTTCTATGATAAAGTAGTATGCCTGTACTGTTTAGAGCATTATCAGTTATATTTTCTATTCAAACTAAAGTGGAATTATTTTCGAGCGTCTAAATTCTGATATTACTCAAAAGAATCTGATACTTTGGTAGGCACTGTAGATCTCTTGATGAGATAATTAGGTTAGATCCTATTCTTAATGATTATTAATGTGGTTATTAAACTAATATGCTTTCTCTTGACTAATGCAGGCGATGTTTGTATGAAAATACAGCAAGGTGAAATTAAATTTATGTTAAAACTGGAAAAAGGGATAACGAAACACCTCGAAATATCATGCTACATATGTGGCGAAATATTTAGCGGCGATTCAATATTTCAGCGGTCGAAATTGCAAAGAATGTAACGTGAGATCAACGAAGTAAGTTCTCTCAGTCTTCCCTCCACTACGGTTAGGAATAACATTATTGCCCGGCCGCAGACCGCCAATGAACTGCGACTGCAGTACAAAAGTCCTAAAAATTCATCTCCAAAGCCACAAGAAAGAAAAAGATTGAATTTGCTCTATTTCAGGATAATACGCGGTTATATACTATTATTGCTGGGGTATTAGCAATACCGTCTTAAATCCATGGGACAGCATTTAAAGATCTTCCATGTAGCCAGAACTTAGTGCTATGGAATTTCTGGGCATTCTCAACATTGGAAAACAACTACGAGCAAAAAGATTCCCTTCAGATGAAAAAAAAAAGGTTGAACTAGATCAATCATTAAGCAAAACAAGCACAACATGCCTAGGACATCAAGCAAAGTGAAACCCACCCACCAGGGGCAGAGCGGTGTTAAATCGCTGAACACTGGTAGTCGGGCGAAGGTTCGAATCGCCGTAATTAAATAAACAAAACCAACCGAAGTGGAAACCACAAAAAAGCGCTTACAGATTAAAGGAAAGAGGGTACCAAAACATTCTCATTACCGGTTTTATTATTTAACGTATGGTACAGTTCAACCAAGAGCGAGAGAAAACAAATGCAGAAAAAACAGTGGTAAGTACATGGGGGGAAGCACCAAAATACGTATGGCCTCTAAATGTCTTAATGCAGCTCTGAAAAACTCCATAGCAGCGGTACTAAAAAAGACATCACAAGATAATATATTATGCGTTTATTAAATTGTTCATAAAACGTTATAAAAGACGTAATTCAGAGTGAAGGACTTCCTTTGGGGTTAGGAGAAATACTTAACCCTCAGAACGCTTTCATTCTATATAAAAGAATAAGTCTCTAAACTTTTCAATAAGTACTTCATCTGTTTATGAAAAGTGTACCTGACTATTAAATTAAATTTGAGAACTTCCTAAAGCAGTTCAGCAACAAAAATTTGGAAAAAAAAGAGGAAACCCAACAATGCGACCATTTATCTTACTTTCTATTTTCCAAGACGTATTCTCGGTGAACATCTTATACTTCCTGTTTATTACTTGGGATATCAAAAGCATACCCCCAACTTGTTAATGGAAAGATTTGTATGCAGACTGAATGTTTTATACTTTGTGAACCTTGAACTTAAATAACTTTAAAGGTTATTTTTATGCTAGCACGTAGAGCTCTTATTGCGAGTTTTACATTTATAAATGAGTGTAGTCAATAAAAAGGTGAGTATAACAAAATAATTCTGGAAAAGTAGGATCTTTCGGAATGGAAAAATTGAATCATCAGACATTAGACTTCTATAGCTGCTCAAGGCCTTAAGTACAATAACCTGAAGTTACAAACCAGTAGGAAAAAAACCAGCGTATAAAAAAAACGTATAAAAAAATGCTACACGGATACGTTTTTAAGAAAGTTTGCAGAACAAGTCCAGTTTCCAACTGTTGTTTTTAGAGAAATCATAACACACTTTTTTATGTAAAAACGGAGCAAAATGAGACCGTTATCCTAAAAAAGCTATTACATATTCACAAATATCGAAAATAAGTTCTAAACTCGTTTATGAAATTATTTCAAAATTACTGTAGTTTACGCTCGCGAACCAATATCCAATCAAAATTCTTCTTTTAAATCGCCAGGTCTTGGAATCATTTCAAAGAATTGTATGATTTTGATTTACGACGAGGTAGTTTTAGTAAATGCTCACAGAAAATTTTATAGTTTTTAACACTTTTGTTCTTCAAATGATAATTTCACTATATGAAATTTTAAAAGCACCAAGAACATGGCAGAATGGTGGTATAATTAACACGGGCAACTGGGAAAAAATACTAGTACCTTTTTCACTTTGCCCATCGTTCGGCAAGGCGATAATGTGCCTCGGGAAGGAACAAAGATACCAGCACCATTATGGAGCTCAAGTTTCATGGGAAAATCAACCTTCGTCAAAACTGTCCGGACATCTATGTGAAGATCTTAATCTTGGCGAAAAGTCATCAACTTGCACAAAGGTGTCGGAACCTTTTCGAGATGACCATCGCTCGTCAAGGCACGAAGGTGGATTGAGACAAAACCACAAACGTACCAGTACCCTTACGAAGCTCGCTATCGTTAAGAAAGTAAACCTTATCAAAGCTGCTGGGACTCTCACGTGAAAGTCAATCTTGGCGAATAGTTACCTACCTCTATAAATTGGTGCCGGCTTCTTTAACATTTTATGAAATAATCCATATGGAAAGACATGAAAATTTCTTGCTTTTAAAGCACTGAAGTAAAGAATTAGAATCCGAACAAGAGTTACGAAGAATTTCCGCCAGAGCCCCTCAAATCGGGTCGCCGCTTTTTCGAGTGGCACAGACTGTCCTTTCGCCATCGATGGGGGAATAGCTGATATACTTTGCAATCGACGACGGAGTCTCGATGCTTCGTTTACCTTTTATGCGGAATTGCAGTAAGGTTGTATATAGAAAATCGCGCAAAAAGGAAAAGGGCCTACCTTCATATTTTCCACCTTGTTATGTACGAGACTGGAAATTTGCAATGCAAATAAATCTCTGATACAGTCTTATCATTTCCATTCTCGATTTAATTCATTGTGAATCCTTTATAAAAGTCTTAATATACAGAAGCTGGTTCATATTGCTGGAACAATGATCAAAAGTATTGATACACTTAGTTTAGTATTGTCTAAGCAGAAATAATGCATGGTTATAAAAAAGATTAGAATCTAGTGATTGTATAGGTACAATTTAAAATAATAATTACGTATGGTAAAGCACATGAGGAAAAGAATCATTGAACTATTATTTACTTGAAAACTTCGTAATCAATAAACAACGCCCACTTGCTTATGATGAAAGTCTGTCTATCGATGGCAAAGGACAGTCTGTGCCATCCGACAATGGTTGAAACTTGCCAGATATTTTTATACATGTTTCAATAAATTAATTTAATACTGAAGGCAAAGACTAAATGATGCTGAAAGAAAAATTTTTATTCATTAATTAAATTATGACGTTAATTTTACGACACCCTATATAAAGCAATTTATTTAGCTTTACAAAGTTATACGTTGGTCTGATATTAACATTTTCTAGTAGCAAAAATATACTTTAAAGTAAAAAGTTTCAAAGTAAATAAGTTATTTTAAAGAGTGGTTTCAAACTAGATTCAAATTAGGCGAATTTTGTGGAAGGTGTGTATATATAAGTGAGAATATAAAACTTAAAAGCATTTCAATATACCATGGAATATTTTTAATACTTGTTTTCAGCCATGTCCTACAGCCCCACAAATTACATTATTAGGGAAATATTATGTTACAAAAGTACATCGGAGTTCCAGCATTCTGGAGAAATGTACATTCAAAATTAAAGAAAGAAAGAAAAAAAAAAAAACACGAATTACAGCTTCTGCAAGAAAGAACATTAAGGGGAGAATGAATCAACAAATTCCTTGCGTTGAACAGTTATGACCTTTCAACGAACAAATCTATTTGTTCTCTTGCTCCTGTTTTCTATAATGAGACAAGCTGTAAAAGCAAACATCAGCCATAAAAGTAATAACAAAGCGCATAACAAGATGCCCAACAAAATCAGCATTCGTGATAACCTTCTCTACGATCCTAAACAATATTGAACAAAAAGGACTTTTTTTTAATACCACGCCTGCATGATTGGCAATGCTAAGGTCAATGAAAATTATGCAAATTACCAAGCCAGATGAACTCGATAACGCGCGAGCTGGAACAATGGTTAAGATGGATCTGACAGATGATTAACGATAGACATGTGGAGATACCAGCGATAACTATCTGCAACCTTCTTAAAGACTAGAATTAAGTCATACGGAACAAGATGAGGAAGAAAATGAGAGGCATGCAGCAACCATCAAGTTCCCCGAATAGTTGTTTTCATTTAAAGAGGTTAGGCGCAACAAATGACTTCGAAATAAACTAATAAGCACAAGCACTAGGGTGCAGTTGGGTGATGGGTTGTTGCTATTGTTTGTTTAGTGCCAGGCACCAGTTGCTACAGATTGGATCAAATTTGTAAATCAGAAATGAATCCTTTCTCAATGAATTAAAATAAAATAGGTAATTAGAACTTTAAGAAATGAATAAGATTTAAATCTTGTATTGATGATTAGTATGGTTAGGTTAGTTTGAAGCATAATAGTTATACATAGTAGATTAGCTGTGCACAGAAATACTGAATAGCCTGATTGTACAGGTTTCAGCACCTGAAGAGTGAAGTACTATTCCCATATCCGGAAATTTTAGAAAATTAGGTTAGATCATTACATGCGTTTTTGTCTAAATCAAGGAACTACAGACTATATTAATTCTGCAAAGACAATTAAGCGTTTTATTTTTAAGCAAGCGAACATGAAGAATGCGAGTGTCGCTGCCGAGATTCGCACCGCGGAGCTTTGCGCATTTCATTAGTTTAGGATACATTTCATTAATTTACCCCTGTAATTATTATTAATTTAAAATTATATTCATTTACACTTTTAACATTTTATTGAATTTTAATTACCAGTTACTTGTTATTTTAATTGTTATTCCATTTCTTTACTATTCGCCTTTCCTAACGGCGTTCAGTACTAACGGTCAACAGTTTTTAATTTTAAAAACTAAACCTGTGTCTAGTATGTTGTGTCAAATTCCTAACTTGATTCAAAAAACACGTTTACAGTGCTTTGCAAAGCTGTCGTTTGGAGCTTTCATACATATTCTTAAATAAAAAAATTTTGTTTTACGCGAATTTTTTAATAAAATTTTCTTTCTACCTATAACTTGTTCAGGTCAGCCTACTTCTGTCATCGTCATTTTCTTTTATTTGGAGCAAATTTTTTTGCCATGTTTCCTTTTAAATAAAAAATGGCACCGAAAAATGAGAACAAGTTTTACACTCAGAAAGGTGAGGAAATGAGAAAGTTTCTTACCTTCAACAAGGGATGTGAGAAGAGTGACATTGGCAGCTTTCCGTCTGCCCGCGGGCAGGTTGAGGCCGATCTTATCCAACTTCTCACGCAGCGAACGGCCCCCGTTTTTAGACTTGGCCCTGGAGCGAGGAGAAAAGAAAAATAAACAAATATTACACACTGAATAGTCACTCATTCATAACATTTCATTTCATTCATAAATTTGCTTTTAACGGTGTCGATACTTAAAACATTACTGAGCATTGACGGATCGCACATGAAAACAGAAAGCGAAGTGCTTCTATCTTAAGCAATTAATAATCATGATGAAATATCACGGCCTAATTTCTTCAAGGGCAAATGGGACATGTGTCCCGAGGGTCCATATTTTTTAATAGCACTTCAATTGTGTGCACATTTATCTAGAAGTTTCAAAACCCAGATTTTTAAAAACTTGGGGAAATTGCAAAATGAGTATCAGGGACCACTAGCAACCGAGGGGTAAAATTCGATGAATACTGGTTTCGGTTTCGAATCCCGGAAAACGGGCTGGCTGCATGGGCACTTTCGTGGTTTTTCCCGTGTCTAAATGGGGGATATTAGATTCAAGCTTATTCGGTGTTTCTCTAAGAAAGTACTCCACGAACGTGTCACTCCCCTTAAGCACATAGCCCATGAGTGTTTTGCCATAAGCAAATAAACCAACCAATCAAAATGTATATTAATGGCAAATCGTTTCAATGTATGATACTCCTATGTTGTTACTACTCCTATGTCGCTTTTATGTATACTTATAACAACATAAAATGTCTGATAAAACATCCTTTGAAATTTAACTTTCAGTTTATGCTATTAGCTTTTGAATTACAATGTTATCTTTCTTACACTTCTTATTGGTGACTGCAGGATTTTATTCCTGACTTCATCTCTTATGGTGAATGCTAGTTCTTTCTCGACATCAGATTGACAAGAAGAAAATTATTATGTTAAGCTCACGAACATTCGAAACAGGCTCTTTAACTCCCCTTTCCTTAAGAATCCATTGCGAATCAATGCTCAATTTAAAAATTCGTTCTGCTCGAGAAAAATTCATATTCACTTGACACCAAACAAATGGTTTGTAAAGCTAACAGCATAAACTGCAGCTAAAATTTCAACTGATTTATAAATTGGAAGATTATAGTAGTATCCCCCTTTGAAATATTTTGCTATTAATGTCCATTTTGGAATTTCACAATGTTTGAAACTTTCATGTGCATAACTTTTGGATCGTCCTATCTAATTAAATGAATATTTTGAATTCAAGAGCATTTACTGCAACGAGAAAACCGAGATGGGATTTTCATAACATTTTAGCCTTTGTTTTGTAAATTGGGCTCTGTTTTGTAAATTTGAAATAAATACAATGTTGTAAAGTATAGGGAAATGAATAAGTGGTCAAGCAATTGAAAATATATTTCAAACTACTACAAAATATTTGGATACTTGGGAGATACGATACTTAGAAGAAATACGAGTCAAAGCGATTTCTTCAGCTGCTTTCATATATTATGTTTGTACTGCTTTGAAAATTAATAGCATCTGGATTTTTCTCGAGTTAAATTAATACGGACCGTCTCCCAGTGCATCTCCTTATTCTATAGAAAGTCTTTATGAATTTTTCCACAATGGGGTAATCAAGAAAGCTAAAACTGATAATTCCATATGCGAAATATGTTTGAACCAAGTTTGAAATATGAAAAACTTGAAGATTCTTGCTCTAAAAACTATAAATTTCTAGAATTTCTTCGCGCTGCACAAAGGCACTATTTCAAAAGAATTCCAGATGGTTTTAAATTTGTTTGATAATGCATGATGCAGATAATTCAATTATTTATAATACGATTCTGATATCACATATACATCAGTGTTTAATTATGTATTTTAAATTTTTTGTTCTTTTGCTAACTGCATTTTGCAATTTTCTTACATTTTTCTGCTGAGAAAATCTTAAATATGGAAGAAATGCTTTTATTTATCAAAATACCCTGTTGTAACAAACGTTTTCCACCAAAAAACGTTCTTAATAAAGCTAAGGGGAAGAAAACAAACATGACAGCAGTACCTTTAGTGCTGGTAACAATCACTAGCAAATCTAGGATTCTCTGCCAACGTTTTACTAGTTTTTCAAAGCCTTCGGGCCCAGAAACTCGGTGGTCGCAAGCCCAAAAACAGATCAACTTCATTTCGGACGTCCTGTGCAGAATGGAAGACAGCACTAGAACTATATATCTGCAGGTGTGGAAAAAGGTAAAAGTACGAAGGAGCGTTGTCGGGGCTATATGTTGTGTGTGGCAAAAGATCCCATTCGAGTCCGTACAGAGTCCAGTCGGTAAATTCAGACACATGCGGTCTTGCATTATCTTGATGGAACATTACCTTTTTGCGCCGGCGCTCACGTTTTTTCTTGATAGCAGCGTCAACATGGACTAGTATCTCGCTGTACACCTTACCGTCGAAGGTTTTACTTTTCCCTGATACTCTTTACGGATAATACCACTAATACCACGGCAGTCCCACCAGATAGAAAGCGTGACCTTTTTGTTAGGCAAATTGCGCTTTACGACGCTACCAACGGGTTCACCGAGCGCAGACCACCCTTCTTTTCGGCCTACGTTGCACTAAATCCGCTTGTCATCAGAAGCGACGATCCTTTCCGGAATTTTGCCTTTGCGTTGATAGTCGAGCAGATTCCTGCAGGCTCGAGCACATCTGTCCTTATCTGCTTGGGTCAGCTCATGCGGCAACAGGATTGAACTTGTACGTCAAGTTTATAAGATGTATAACGCGACTAATCGACACGACACTAATGTTGAACTCTTTAACAAGCTCTCGAATGGTTGTATACTAATCTTCTTCCACAAGATCTCTCAACTCTCATCTACATCAGATGGCCGGCCAGAACACTCCGATTTTGAACGTCAGTCTTGTTTTTGAACTTTCGGTACCAAACCTTCACATTGCCATGATACAACATTAGTACCTAAAGCTGTACACTTGATTTGGTGACTTTCTGTGACTGATTTTTTGCAATGGAACTGGAAGTAAATAATGGTTCTAATCTGGTAGCGTGATAGTTCTGTTTTAGAAACATGGTACTTAAAGATACGGATTTTTTTTTAAACAAATTTTCACAACACAGAGTTCTAAAGCAAGTCAGTTTCTTCCAGGTGCCAAAAATCCTTTGACAAAATATAATTAAACGCGGGAAGTCGGACTATTCGCGCAGACAGTGTTTGTGGTGGCGGGAAACCTTCGTTATACTTTTAAACAAGGTGAAAATAAAATTTTGTGTGGATGAACCGTATATTGACATAAAAAAAAACTAGAAACAAATATTAGCTATTTAAAGACTGGTTAAATCTTTATATAAAGTTCTATAGTAGATAGCAGTCCATAGTAGATGAAGACTATTCAGATTAAATAAAATTTAATAACAAAAATTATGCTGAAAATTGCTACAGTTAAACGAATGAGATTTGTAGAATTTAAGTTTAATTTACTAAAAAAATTTATTCAGATTACTGCCAAACACTTTCCTCGGTAAAGGCTAAAAATTAAAAACCGAGAGATTTAGTAGTGGAGCGGGAGATGTAATAAAAGAACTTGTCTCTCGGTAAAATCGAGAGACTTAAGAGCTAAGCAATACTGGTCATATTTGATAAATTTTATGTTATAAAATTTATTATTTTTCCCCGAGTTCCAAAAATAAACTGCTTTCTATATTTTGTAGCTGTGAAGCAACAAATATTTTGTTTGAGATAAAATGAGAAAACAAGAACGAGAAACGGGAAGTAAAGAACTAATGTTACATTTACGGAATTTACAGAAATTTTAAACAAATTTTTAATCAAATGTTATCTATCAATGTATCTAATCAAATATTCCATTCTGCAGCTCTCTAAGCGTGGAAAATAATCCAATAACATACACTAACAATCATAAATAAACAGAAATATTCCAAATATGTCTGGAGTCAATAATCGAAACTTTTCTTGCATATCAAGAAACATTCCAGGGTGTTATAAATACGTCCCTTTCACACTTTTTCATTTGAATGCATTCGGCTGTATATTGTTTGCACATGTTACGGACACCAATTTTTAGCATTATTTTAATAAAACACAAGATATTGAATAAATTGTATGAATAAACTGGCAGATCAAGGATTCGTATCCGAAACTACCGAAGTTTCTTTTGAGATCAGTAGATGGTTTTAAAGTTTTAAGTCACCCTCTTTTAAATAAAAAAAAAAAAAAAAAAAAAAAAACAACAACCCTGAAAACTCTCAGATTTTATATTACTCCCAAAACAGCGCTCTTTTTTAACGTTTTGTGTGCTACCTTTACTTATTAAATATCATGTTCTTCACACTTAAACCAGATAAAATTCAATTCCACAGCAATATCACAAAATATTTTAAAACAGCATACCTTTAGAATTTCCGATGCGCAGTCTCGTGTACTGGAGTTAAATTTTTTTTTCGTACAGTGTTGCTATTGTTCGTTTTGAAATCGTTGAGTTTGTTAATCAAAAATTCGTTAACGTTTTAGAAAAACTGAAATAGATAAAAATTCAAAATTCGGGCTCGTGTGCCAGTGTTCGGTTAAGTGACTAACGTTATTCAAAATTTGAAGGCTCCGGATACCGTTGTTTTTTCACAAATCGATAAAACATTCATGCAGATTTTTCATTATTTAGCTTCTTTAAATATAATACATGGCGATAATATTTAGTTGCAACAGTTCGAAAAGTGAACCAACTCAGAAAGTGAAATGACGTAAAATGCCGTTTCGAAGCTAGCCCTTTGGTTTTAAAGTTTGCATTATTTTTTATCATACTGGATAGAATAGAATGTATTATTTTGATTACGGCAAAGCATACTAGGGCTATTTATCTAAGGGAGAAGAGGCCTCCGTGGAGGACTTTCTAATAAAAACTGGTTCGCACATAAGGAAAACAACGAAAAGTCTACCTAGTCATCTCGGTTGCTGAAATATGGACTCGCATCAAACTACCAGTGTTCAAAAGTCTTTTTCATTCGACCACCTGTCACAATGAACAATTTAGTTATAATTAAATTCCTCAATATTCCCCAAAGATTATTAGAGCCTTCCATTGAAGAAAATGAGCTTTTTTAAACCATCGTATACTTTTGTTATGATCTACTATTCTTTGCTTGAAACAAAAATACGACAAAGACAAGATAAAGTAACGGCCGCTAAACCCACATCAAAATAAAAGAAACAAACATAACAAGTTTTTCAGACGCTAGGAAAAGGAATCAATGAAAAAACTATCTGAAATGCTGATTTCCATGACATCTCGGTGTTTACTACCAAGGGAATGGGTGTAAAAAGGAACATATGAACTGCTCCATCCCATTTCCTGCAACACGTAAAATAGCTGCAATTATTTCCTATTCCTGTTTTCTCCCCTGTCACATCTTCTGCATATGCAAACTGCTCACCAATTTTGAGACATGGTGCAGAAAATTGCTCCATTGTCAAAAAAGATTTTCCTGTTAAAAGCTGAAAATGTTTTTTGGAAGGGAAAAAAATGTTGGAAAACCTGTTCTCCGTACATGCAGGCAGATGTTTCAAAAGATGTGAAGTCCCAATCTGCCCCGCCTCTGTTTTTTTTAATCACATTAAGCTTCCAATTTACGTTCAAGACACTTTTAGCAACCACTTGTCGTGAGGGTAATTCTTCCACAAAATAATGGTGGATGTCTAAAAAATACTGTACTCGGAAATGGCGCAACTATCGTCCTCGAAACTGTCACGGAAAGAGGCAGAAAATACTCAGATTCGCATTAAGAAAAAAAGTTGGTGAATCGAAATTTACTCGCTCTTGAGACACATAAGCATACCTATCATAAACACATAATACCAAGTAGATTACTGAGAAGACACCAACAATTTTCAAACAAGTAACTCTCAAATCTTCCCAAATCATACGCTAATGCTTCTCCGAGAGCAATGCTACGCGTCTTAAGTATTACAGACGCATAGCTTTGCGCGTAGCAAGCATTTGAGAAGCGTCAGTTCAATGATATTGCAGCGAAAATACAGTTTTAGAAGTGTGGCTGATCAACAAAGATTCTCCTTTCCATTAGCAGTATCTGTTAAAAAATATATTTGAATTACGCCTAACGGTAATTTCAAATACAACTACAGAATAAAAGTATCTATTGAAAGTTCAAAATAAAAACCTTCATTGAAAATATTGCATGCCTTTGAAAAATTATCAAAAATAGAGTTTAAGTCGTGTCCTTTGGACTATTAAAAGACATATTTTATATTCCTTTGCTTCTTGGATTAATTTTCTTAGTGTAATTCAAGGGATGCTTTCATAATGGTGTACCGGAATAAAAATGATAGCAACTTTCTGCAAGTCTGCCTCTGTATGAAAAGATCGAAACCTTCGTAAAATGACGCCCGGCATAAGGCAGCCTTATGTAGATCAATTTATAAAACTGGAAGGAGAGGGGAAGCAACCTTTACAAAGGTATCGGCACCTTTATGCCATGTCAGCACTATATAAATACATAGTATTGTCATTTGCATTATAGCAAAGTATGACATTTGCATTATATTTCATTTGCATTTAGTAGCAAACTGAAATCCTATTTGCATAACTGATCCTCGTCATAAAGGTGACCACATTCGTCATAAAAGCTACTTTGGTTTTCAAGTTAAAAATACATCTGCATGAGAGTGTGGTCACGCTTATACCGGCACATACTGACGAAGGTTAATATTTCAGAGCAGTACAGAGTTGGTAAAAAGATGTTGGAACCTTTATGCCGGGGCACAATTATGAAGCGGTTACTAATTAAACATTATTGAAATCTGCTGTTTTTGGCTAAAATCCTTGAAAATTTCTTTTCGTAGTATTTATCACAATAAATATATTATATATCTTTCAAGTTTTACATTGTCTATGAAGATAATGTCACTTCCCATTACAAGGTATAATAATTATTCTTGCGAGGTAAGGGGCGAGAAAAGTAGCAAAAACTTTCCTAGAGGAAGAATATCAAAATTCTCCTTGGAACAGAATGCAGCTTTAAGTATGCAATTAAAATAAAAATTTTATATAAATTATGTACAATGCATTTTATAGAATACTTCGATTTTATAACTTTTTCAATAAATAGAAGCAAAATTAATGTCATAAAAGTTCATTTGGAATAAATTATTTACACAAATGTCTTTGATTCATTAGTTTAATATAAACTATTAGTCTAATATAGTAGTCCAGCAGTCTTCTTCCACATCTCTTTCTTTCCTATTTTTTTACGAGGGGAGATGGGTAAGTCTAAGTTTTCATAGGTCTAAACTTTGTACTATCGAAAAGCCATGAACTCTAGGAAAATCTCAAAGTTTCAAAAATGAATATATTTTCCAAAAAGAGATTTAAGAAAAAGAAGAAAGCCGCGAAGCACAGTAGTGAGTTTCTATTTTATATGAAATTTTTATTCTTTACAAATTGTATACGGTTGGATGACGAATTTAATAGCACAATAATTATAATCAGTACGTACTTTTTAAATATGGTTCAAACGTAATCATGTCGCAAGTACCGTGCAAATTATGTCAAACGACAAATTTGCTACAATCAGTACGATTCAGAAATACAGTTGCTCCGATCTGAGGAGATACTTTTTTAGTTCCTTGAGCGACAATGCAAGAAACTGGAAAAAAAAAAAAAAAAAACTCGCTCGACATAAATCAAATCCTGTCTTAAAAAAGATAAGTGGCAGAATGAAAAAACATTACAATGTTACCGATTTTACGCGCTTTCTTGAGATATTTAATAAATTCTTCTTTCAAACTAGCTATATTAACTGCGATAAACCATTGACGTAGAGGTGAATATGATGAATATCATTTAGCTATATAATTTTACTACTTGATTTGTCGCCATTTTTATGCAACTTTTTTTGGTGAAACACGGGCTAGATGCGAAACAAGGCTGGATATTTGCTTTTTATAGTAAAATACCGGGTTATTTATAACGCCGAGAAATATTTTAAAAGTTCATTATAAATAAACTATGCAACCAACAGCAAATTTGACGGCACTGAATCGAAGCAAACTACTTCATTGTCTGCTTTTCCCAAAACTTTAAGTAAGTCCAGTAGCTTTGCTTATACAGAAGACATTTGTGCGCCATTAAGCAGATTTACTCGAGTCTTTTCAAAAACTTCAAAACTGATTGATGAAAGAAAACAATTGAAAGAAACAGTGGAAAGAAAACAATGAGGATTCATCTTATTCAACAAAACGGTTGTGCTACGCCTTACTACAGAATTAATAATTGTACGAACCATTTTCATGAGTATCTCAACCAACTTTTGACGCAAAGATGGAAAACGCATTCCAACGTACATAATTCTAAATTTGACATTAAGGCGGATAGGACATATACTGGACGAGGAAATGATGTCTTTATACAATGACCGCCCAAGGTTTGAATTTAATCCCAAATTACTTTCTTGTAAGGGACTGTTAATGCTATTGTCTTCACCTCTGCAATCCCCGCCGAGCTTTAGGTTGTGAATGTTTCATCGATGCTGCGGATGTGGTCGATCGCAATATACTGGTACGCACATGCATTTGGTACCATATAAACTTGGTCAATTTATCGTAATTTCAATATAATAAAATTTGTTGCTAATTTCGAAGTTTATTCATTTTTAAAATGTCATGCAATTATTTCCCCCCAGAATTGAATTTCACTATTACTAATAAATAACACACAAATGCAAAAGGAGTAAGTTGGCTTTAATGTTTGATAACATTACATATTTCCATATAGCGGATCATTTAACTTACGATGTAATAAATTTAAGAAGTACCTTAAATCTTGAATCGGTACATTAGTTTAGGTGCTATTCAAGTAAAAATCTATAATTTTAAATATCATTTAAAGATCTTATTCTGTTTACGGGAATTTTTTTTTTTTTTTATTATTTAAAAGAATAGGTATAAATGGCTTGCGTACACGATTACTTTTTTTAATGCTTTCAGAAAGAGTTTTACTATTTTTACTATGGAACACTTTTTAAATATCCTTTATAAAAGTATATTTTCTTTTTAGTAGTCGGTTTAAGATAAACATTTGTAATCACCTTTCCCTAATGGATTTTTTAACAATAATAGAAAACCAATACTTTATAAGTGCAAACGGGCTCGAATTTAAAAACTGTTTTGTTTCTGGAAACACATAACAAAGGAAATGAATTACAGCTAGCCTCTGGTAATTGCTTCAGCCGGAATTGCCATGATGCGATTATTTCATCAGCAATATCTCTATTCGTCCTTTTATTAGCTTGTAAAAAGAGAATTTTAGTTTTTGTGTAAAGTACTTCTTTTATTACCTTTTCCCACAGAGGATAACCAGATATTCTTTACATTTGGGGGGGGGCCGAGGCATGTAAAAGCCAGAATGTATTTCTTTTCAGAACACAAAAATGAAGACTGCACTTTATCTCTATTGGGAGAAATTCGGGAACTAGGGAAGGAAATCTATCTTCTTTTACAATTTTCTTTTGCAATATTTCGACTATTGACTATTTCAAATTATCTGTTGGGCTTGATTCCTGTTATAAATTTTCGTTTTTTGTATTAACGGATCGTTAACGGTATTTCGTTTCTAGTATTAACGGATGAAAATATTGTCGCGTGCGTACGGGTTCGTTATGTATTGAATGCACAAGTCGTTAAAAAATTAACAAAAATTTATTCTTTCCGCAAGAAATAAATTAAAATGCTGAAATATTTCTTCACAGATATTCGCACAATATCACAATATTTCAAACGTTTAGCAACAACTCAGTTCAAAACAGATAAAATAATTCTATCTCACAGCGAAATCGCTACATTCAATACAGCATTAAGTAAACAAACAGCAGTTCGCTTTTTACAGCTACAGCTACAGCTACAACAGCAACAACAGCAACAACAACAACTAACCGAGATGAGACGTTTCAATTCGGCTTTTATAAGCTTTTTAATTCATTAGAACAATCTCGATTTTTCTAGATTTTTCTGGATGGCAACAGTAATTACGAGATATTTATTTATTAAACATTAAATGCATCTGCTCTTTTATTTTTATTTTTTTTCGACGTAGCTTTCTCTTCAAAAATCGTCTGCGTTGCATGGGGAAATAAAAAGGAATTTTAATTACAATTCTAAATAAATAGCCAAATAAATGTGAAATTCGTAACAATATCTTTATGCCACATTTCGCCTTTTAAGAGAAGAGCAATTACCAAATTTGAAGTGTATCCGAACTTCAAGAAACACATTTACTGTTTATTCAGTATTTTTCTACTTCAAATAATATAAACCAAAATTAACTACGAAAATTTCATTGATTTACAAACGGTTGGCAATAACTAACAACGAATTAGGCATTAGGTATAATACTTCGCACGTTTTAAAACAGTTTGATCTGCCAGTCTCGCCCAGCAAATTTTTAACACGTGATTAAACACTGTGGATTAAATGCAGCAGAAATTTTGTAGTATATATATTGGTTACTTCTAAATGCATCATGAAACTTACTTTTTATAGCGCCAGTTTATGATATTAAAAAAATTGAGTTTTTAAATAATGCTAAATTTTTTTAACTAGTATTACCGACGTTAAAGTATTGATTTATTAATTTTAAGAAAAATATACTGCAGTAGTCAACGAGTATTCTATGGAATGTTTAGCATCAGTTTAATTTTAGTTTCAAATAATATCGAATCACAGAATCAAAAATTATTTTCGGTAAGTAAATATATATATATATATCGGCTGCTCCACAAAAGTCATGAGCATCAAAATTTCAATTATTTCCGAAATTCTAACATAGATATTAATGTTAAATTGTTTCAATGAGTGACATCCTTATACAGTTGCAAGCAATATATCGCTTGAAATATCAATTGTCGCTATTTACGCTGCTAGCTTTTAAAAAACCGTTTGTTTGGTGCAAAGACTTTTGTCCAAGGTGAGCGGGCCCACCAGCGGCCGAACGGCACAGACGTTGAACACTGGTAGTTCGGTCCGAGGTTCGAATCCCGCGAACGGACTGGCTGCATGGGCGTTTTCGTGGTTTTCCCCATGTGTAACGTGTATACGAGCCAGTTTCCCTTAGAAAGTCCTCCACGAAGATATCCCTCCCTTTAGGCAGATAGCCCTCGTGTGCTTTGCTATAATTGAATAACCTAATCTAATCTAACCAAGCTGAACGAATTTTTATAATTGAGCATTACTTCGCAACAGGGAGATTCTATTATACTTTCTCACACTTTATTGGTGATTGCAATATTTTATTTCGTCTACTTAGTCCGAATTCTGAAGAGATGGGCGGCGACCTCGTTTGCTGTGGTTAATGGCAACATATGAAAATAATATCAAGCGAAAAATTAAAAATGGCTTTCTCTTTAAACGAACCATTTTTCTGTGAGGAGTAATGTTTATTAATAAAAACGTTCATACCTATTTTAGAATTCACACAATTTTTTAATATTTGATATGCTCAACTTTTGGATCACCCAAAATGTTTTTAAAACAGAATATACAGGGTGTTTCAGCAAATCTGTCTGAAACTTTCATGAGAGATAAAGTACACCTGACTATGCAAAATTACACAGCAATGCAGGGTCGAAAAAGCTTTCCCGGCTAGGTAGTGACCACACAAAACAAAAGAAAATGAACTGGGGGAGGAAACATGTTTATTATGCTTACTATAGCAGAAATCAAGAAATACGAAGAAAAATAGACAACGATCGTCATCAAGGAAGGTATTAGGAAATTCGGATCCTGGACCCTCATGCAGGCCTCACATCTCCGAGACATGGAAAATCTAATGTTCTCGAAAATACGGCGCATGTCCCGGACTTCCCCAGCAGCTGTCATGATACGTGCAACAAGTTCCTTGGTACTGACTTCGGTTTCTTACATCAGTGTCTTGACGTATTTCCAGAGGTATTCAGTGGAAGTGAGATCTAGCGACTCGCCGGCTAATGCACCAGACCACCCCTGCCGATCATATGTTGAGAATACGTTTCGAACGTATTTTTCAGCACCTTCTTTGATGACGATCGTCTGATTTTGTTCTTACTTAGTTTCCTCTGCACTAAGCATAATAAACATACATTCTCACCATACTCGTGTCCTTCGTTTCTTGTGTTTTGTGCCGTCAATATCGCGCCAGGAAAACGTTTCCGACCATGCATTGCTATGTGTTTCTCCATCTTCTAGGTGTACTCCATCTCTTCTGAAAGTTTGCAAACGATCTGCTGAAACATCCTGTGTGTGTGTGTGTTCAGCTTCAAAAGTAATAATAATTTTATTAACGTTTTTTTATTTCGGAAATTGCTTCTTTTTTCTTAACATTATGGTTTTAGTCTTTTAGGTTCTTGAGCTTCGCTCTTTTCTAGTAATGTTCATAAGACTTCGTCGTACGTTTCCATAATTAATTAAAAAGAAAAACGTTTTTCAGATGCATTTGTGTACAGTTTTACTAGGTTTTTCTTTATGTATATTATGTTTTTGTATTTTTTGAATTTCCGTTTAGTCTGATTTTGAATTTAATTTTATTCTTAGCTTGTGACTAATAGTTTCTTGAACAACGTCAGGATAGTTCTTGACATTAGGAGACTCTGAAATATTATTTTGCATTCGAGAACAATTAATTAACAGTGGTTTGAGTCGCATAATGGCAAAAAGGAAGAAACGTGAGTTCGGCAGTCATTAATCGTCTCTGTTTAATGTTTTAAATATTGACTTCTTGAAAAGTTCTATTTGAAGCATCAAAAATAAGGTGATTAATAGTTTTTACTTTTTCTTTGTTACTCTAGTTAATACCTTTTTACTATTTTTTATTGCCCATTAGACAAACTTCTTTATCCGGCTTTAATTTTTTCGCTTCCAATTAAAATTAACAGACAATTTTATTGGCTTACACAATTTTTCTCCTGTTAGAATAACATTTATT
>KK117287.1:781116-793261 GCA_000611955.2 Stegodyphus mimosarum | reverse complement strand
ATATTATAATTTTACATATACATATTATAAAAATTATTTCTCCTTGAAAAGCCAATTCTCCTTTGGCAAATAAAAAATAATTTAATTTTGATTTTTACGTTTTGTATCTATTCAAAAATTTTTTTAAATAAATATGTTTCTTTTTTAGAATTTTATAATGTATCACACATATGTCCAGGTAAATTTTAACAGCATTTTCAACGGTTACTATTCAGAACAATTTGACATTTATTTTTTACACTTCTAAATCAGTTGAATGTCATGTTAAATTATTTTATTTAAGTTACAGTAATATTGAAATATGTTTCTAGGAGATAATAATCAAGTTCTAATATTAAATATATATATAATTTCATATATTATAAATTATTGTTTATCATCACTTAATCGCGATAAGAATTAATATTCTTCCTCCTGTAAAATTTTAAATTCTGTGAAACCCTTTTCATGAAACCCACTGCATGAACTAGAATGAAAGTATATGACGGATGAAACATCAAAGCTTCACAATTCAAAGACATCGCGCTCCTCGCATACCAATTTGATTACCGGCGTAAGTTTCTTTATTCTGAGGCAATAAACGAAGCGTTTTAAACAACAGTGATGGTCTGTTCACCTCTAACCTTGACCTTCTCAAATAAATTCTGTGAAGTACATCTCATTCTAAATTGACCAGGTCGTTCCGTGTTATCCAAAGAATATTCCCACGATGAGAAATTACGCCGACTTCCCCTTTGGAATAAAAATGAGTCACCAGAAGATACCATATATATTTTCCTTATTCGCTGTGAAGGGGAAAGAAACCTTGAAATATGTTCAAGGTTACATCGAAAACCGCAAAATTCCGACGGCGGAAGGAAATTGTTATTAAAAAAATTGCTGATAAAGTTAATGAGGGAAAACCACAAAACGGGTATTCCGTTGACTTACCTGTACATAATACAAACTTCCAGTTAATGATGCCCTAAAATACAGCATAATACGAAAAAGTTATTTACTATAAGACTGACATATATTTACTTTTAAAATAAATTTCAAATGAATATAAAACCGCAACTGTAAGCAAAATAATAAGAAATCATAACTGAAAAGATGTATTTAAACAGATTTTCGGACACAACATATTCCTCGGAGTCTAAAATTTAATCTTCCAGAACGTTGCAATCGGGTACACCGAATTTCTTGAAATATGATTAAGAATGATATCAAGGATGCCAAAAACTTTGCTTAAATCTCGCAGTATTTTTGTGCGCAATGCATCGATTTCAATTATATATACTAAGTCAGTATTAATAAGCCCTTAGGCTCCGTTCAAACGGTGGTATCAGTGTCATAAAAGCACAGTCATAAGGCATAAAATGCGGGAGTTGAGTTCATACCTGCGAGACAGTGTCTAAGCCGTAGCCAATTAGAAAAGCTAAGTTTGCGTATGCGTAGATATGTCTGTAGCTTTCTCGCTCAATGGGTTTCAGGCGTTCGCTTTCACTGATCGACTTTTACACCAAACCGGCATAAAGTGAAAACTTCGAACTTCATGCCAAAAACCAATTTTTGTGACATGACGTAGCAAGGTCTAGTTACGAAGCAACGAAGCTCGGCTTAAACTAGTTATGACATTTATGCCACCGTCTCAACCGAGCCTTATGCCGCGACATTGTTATTACAGCTTCTTCTCTCTAAACCCCGCCACTGACCGAGCGGTTACAGAATGCTAAATACTGGTAGTTCGGCCTGGGTTTCAAACTAGGCGACCTCAAACCTGGTTTTCCCAGTTGTAACATGAATACGGGACAATTTCCCCATAGGTGAATAGTGTCCGCAAATGTGTATCACTTCGAGTGTTTTGCCGTATTCCGATAGCTTAAGGTTGGAGAACGCCACCTTGAAAGTACGATGGTTATCGTAGTTGACTGCACACACCGATGAATCCTGGATGAAATCCGTGACAATACACAGACATCTGTGACTAGAATGACACTGCAAAATACCACTTTTAGTTTAATAGGTTTTAGTTTAGTTTTAGTTAGGAGTTTTAATTATGTACCCACACGTTCTTATACCAAATTAAATCAATCCATTTCTAAGATTTTCTAAGAAAATTTGGAAAACAATTACTTTCCATATGAAAAAAACAATACTTACTATAATTTATTTAGTCGCCTCTAGTGTTTTCTATTTTAACTGTGACTTTTAGTGGCAGGCTGGCATGGCTGCGGTAAGTAAATAGACTGCCTTTTAGAATGCATTGGTTTCTCACTCAATAAATGACATTTTTCTATGCATCTCCAGAAAGCTGCATTTACAACTAAAGTATTTTTATAAATTCTTGATATGTAACCCATTGTTTAATACAAACCGCTCATCTTATTTATACAATACTAAATACTAACAGCGGCTATAAAAATGTAATAGCCTTTTCACTCAATACAACCACTAGATATGCAACACGCACATCTATGTGAAACCTTAGAAGTTCGAATGCGTGTAGGATACAATTTATCCACTGTAAAATTAACCATTTGTTCGTTATGTATAGTTTGGTTCAGTTTATTTGATTATGACAAAGCACACGAGGGCTATCTGCCTAAGGGTAGGAATGCCTTTGTGGGGACCTTCTGGGGTTAATTTAGCTCGTACTCACGTTGCACACAGGGAAAAACACGAAAACGGCCATGCAGCCAGACCGCTTGACTATGAGCGCAGATCGAGCTACCAATGTTCAGCTACTTAACCGCTTGGCCACTGGTAGGCCGTTATTGTTAGTTTCCGAAAAACGGCTTTGAGCAATAAGTTACACGCATTTTCTGTGAAACTCAGCTAAAAGGAAAACAGTATTTCTTTTATTTCTTGAGTAGTTTCAAATGCGGCCCCCTCGGCGTAGACGGGCTCTTGTTCGGAAGCAATGCCCAAACATAAACATGGTTCAGTGTGCACTATCGGGCACTGGGATTTACATCGTCATAATATCCGCTGGGAAGGGGAATAGGTACCTAACGTACAGCCATTCAAGAGAACTTCTATGGGAATCCAAACAAGTCCTTAATTTGGGGGTGGCAGTCGGCCCACGCTAACCACTAAGCTGTCCACAGCAACGTTTCATAAACATTCCCATCCCCCATTTCAATTATACACACATTTCCATGTACCCTTAAAATTACTCTCGCTAGGATTATAACGCTGTTTTTAAGCCTAGTTATATATACAACAAATTATTCTCTATTAATTTTTGTTGATTGGTAACCTTTATTTTATACTTTATGAATTTAATATTTTTAATGGGAAACTAATTAGGTATTCACCAGCTTTTGGCCGAGGCACATCGCTCCAAGCAGAACAATTTGTAGAACCCGCTATGAAAACTATTTATCGGGAGTTAAATGGAAATACCTTGTGATCCTTGATGAAGCATGGGTTTAAATAAATGACTGCAACAAAAAAAGATCCGTTTGTTATCGAAGACGAAGAGAAAGAAATGTAGAGACTTGGTTCCGTCAACAAGGAAAGTTTCACTAAGGCGCTCATGATTGTCGTGGGATTCTCTTGCAGTGGGAAATATAAATACGAAGAGTGGAGGAAAAATGTTAATCAACTCAAATGCCATCAACAGAAAGTTTTACGTCCGGTATTTATAGAAGAAATTCCATTTCTTTATCCTAACGACTTTCAAATCGCGAAATTTCTTGAAGACAATGCCACAAGTCATATTTTGAAAAGTACCACTGTAATCCTTGAAAAAAAAAATTGAAGACTGATACAGATACTGCATATATACATTTTCAACATATTCATGCGAAATACCATGACGTTTCACCTACGGACTATTGTCCTGCTACTATTGATGGCTCTGGAAATAGTAGAAGAGGAATGGAAATTTTACGAAAAGCCATTTTATTATGGAAATCGCTTATCACTTCATATATATATATACACACACACTTATAGTCCTCCCCTCCCCCTCCCAAAAAAAACAACAACCATTAGGTCGAACATTAACAGAAATTTTCTTTACATTTTAACCATTAATTTCAAAAATCGTTCCGAAAATGTATGAAGACCTACTGCAAGGACATTATTCTAAAGCTTCAAGTAACAAATACATCCATTCGAAATATGTATCCCTCTCCAAAAATAATAATAAATGTGAGCTACATTTTAAAGTAAAATAGCAGAAAGTATAGTGAACTATTAAACGCAGACAATGAAAATTATTTTAACTGAAGCTTCAATGAGTGGGCAAGGAAAATTTTTTATCAAGGAAATAATTGTACTGGATATAGTAATTTATGCAAGTGTCCAGTCGTCAACCTACTTCACCGCACCTGCAAACCGAGTCCACTGAACTCCAAGAGGGCTGCGCGGTGTAAAAGACCACGTAATTGATACCGACAAGGCAATACCCTCCTTTCTTCAAACATACTCATCCGCATCCAACGGGAGCGACATTGAGGGCAGAGACGCTCTCTAAATAGGAAACTGAAGAAGCCCATACTCGTATAATTATTCCACATTAATGTGTGTCAAGATTGTTGATAAAAACAAAGAGTCGCGCTCATCCACTGCATCGAAAACGCAAAACAAAATGCAGATCAATGTAATTCAATACGCGATCCAGAAAAACAGCCCTACCTCAAATTAGGGCTGCACGCCAAAAGAAGCCAATCATTAGAGATGTTAAAAACCGGGATTGGTTCGCTGCCAGTGGCGAAATATATTTATCGCCAAATCAGAATAAGGAATATTATTTAAGATTAGTCGCCTAAAATAGTTACTACAAAAAGGAAACATAGATAACGATGTTAATGAGCTCAGCTAATGTAATTTCACGGGTCCAGCTAGATATTAATAATAATAATAACAAAGATGAAGAACTGCATTTGTTTTTAAATGGCTTAGTTTGTTCATCAATGATAAATAGATTAAAATTTAAAAGAAACATTAAATATCTTACATTTTTCCAAATGGCAACACACCATCGCGTAGAGAGGAAAATTACTTTATTTCAGACAGCAATAACACATTGTTTTAAAATCCCCCGCTTTGTTGATTAAATTTGATATATCTCTGTCTTACCCTTAGCCGAGTGAAAATATACTTCTTTCAAATTGTTAAGTTTTCTGATTTAATTTGAAAGAATAAATATCTCAAGATTTACAGAGTGGCAACACACTGCTTTTAAATAGCTGAATTTGTTAATAAAAAATTATTCATTTTATTCTACTAAACAAAATATAACTGAAAAACAAATCTAAAATTAAAAATTCGGTCTCGAGAGGGAAATGTGTGCGTTGAAAATTTGGTAGCTCTAGGCGCCGTCGTTTTTTCACAATGCGAGGACCATTCATACATATTCTTCATCATTTAGTAATAGATCAGATGTTAGAGGGAAAAGAATAATGCCAAATTTTCAGTGCAAAACAATTACTTGAAATGTCGAATTCTTAACTCCATGAAACATTTGAATTGCTAGACTTTCAATGTAAACAAAAAATACTGTAATACCGGATTTTCGGAGCATAAACATTTATTACATTATATTAGTAGTCTAAAAATGTATTTACTACATAATTATACATATAATAAACATGCATAAACTGTTTAATGTTTCAACCACGATGTAAGGGAGTGTATAACCATTTTGTTCGGCTTGGTTTATTTGACTAAGGCAAAGCACTAAAGGGCTATCTGTTTAAGGGAAGGAATGCCATCGTGGAGGACTTTCGAAGAGAAATTGGCTCGTATCTATGCTACACATGGGGGAAAACAACAAAAAACAACCATGCAGCCAGCCCTTTTCCCTGAGATCGAACCGAGGTCCAAGTACTAGGGTTCAAGGACTTTTACCACTCGGCCGCTGGCGAACATAACCATTTTGACGCAAAAGTTTTTATAAAATAAAAATTAACAAGATCACTTTCACGCTTAGAATTTATTATACTGATTTAGAAATTTATTTTTCTTTTCATAAAATTTCAAAAAAGAGTTATTTACCAGATATTAAAAACAAAAAAAAAATACAAATTTCCCTTTCAAGATGCTTAGAAACTAACCAGATTTTTAGTCTACATTATATTTTTAATGAGTGTTATATAAAGAACTTGTAATACAAGAAACTACTTAAAATATCCCTAAAAGGAAATTTTATTACAAGACTTATCTGATGAATGAAGACATTTCGACTACCTAAAAGCACTTTCGCTTTTCCATTGACTTACAGTTAATTCCAAGTTATTCTAAATAGTTTTATGCAAACGACAATTGGAAGATTATATTGCAAAGTTTATATGCTAAAAAAGTAAAATGTCCTCAATAAAAATATTTACTCTTAAAAATTTTGCTTAAATCAAAAATAAATTTCGAACTAAATCGGTTAGAAGATTAATACCCAAACTATTAAAATATGGTAATATTATGCATTACCTCTCAGATATTATTTTCTAACAACATATATATAAAAATTGTGCCCACCTCACATAGAAATTGGCCATTATACATTGACTGCATCTAATTGAATAGTCGTATCTACCCTCAATAAATAGGCAATCTTGTTTCAACAAAATTATTGAACAGCACGCAAAATAAATCTTACTGAGAGAATCTAGTATTCAACATTCCAATAGAATGTTAAAGAATACTCATTCACTGTTGTGACTTAACGTTTCCTAGACAAGAATCAAGCTGAATGCCTGCTAATTTCTTACATTGCCACTCAGTCAAAAAAATATTGAATTCAGAACATGAATTATAACGTATAGTTGGTTACAGCCGTTTAAAATTTATTATAAATTAATTTGCAAAGTTCTTGTTTTAAAACGAGATTATAACAACAATCTATACTATTAATATATGTATGCATCTGTCTGTTTGTTTGCTGCATTATCTCTTCCGGAGCGGTATCCTCGGATTCCAAAAACTCGTGGAAAACCATTTCGACCATTCTCATCTTCGTACGAATTTTATCAGCCGAGATATTAATTTAAAACTCTGAAAATTCTTATTTTTCACACTCATTTTTTCGAGTGGTAAAAGTCTCAAGCGCTGGAGATAAATATGTGCTTTATTTCAAGTGTTGCCATTACTCGCTCTTAAATCGTAGAGTTTATTAATAAAAAATTTGTAAGTTTTACCAAAGATGAAATAAAAATAGAATTGTCAAACATTTAATATATTATTATATAAGGTCATATTCTGAAGTTGAAGAAAGCATGCGATTGCATGTGACGTCATTGTATGTCGAAAATTTTTCGTTAATGTCAGCATTTTAAATAAATAGCTACTGTTGGTAACTTTTTTGTTTCAGGTTAGGATAATTGACATGATATGTTTTTGTCACATTCTTTTACTGATATAGAGAAAAAGTTATATTACAATATATTTAAATCATGACAACATACATATTAACTTGATATGTGAAAAGATTGTTTCCCGGTTAGATAATAAAAAATTATTTATGGTTGTTGCTTGGAAAGAATGAAATGATTTCATTCATACTGAGATGTATTTATGCATTTGCTTTTCAGGGATACATAGAACTTACAAATTTTGCTCTGGCTGTTCATCTGATGGGCTTGCCCTCTAGTGTAAGAATAAAATCAGTAATGCACTCAAAATGGAATTTTATAGCTTTTGTGTGTAACAGGTTTAGTCAGGGAAAATTGTTCATCTATTTTCAGCAATTTTGCCCGTTACATAGAATGAAATATTGTTGTTAAGCAGGTTTAATGAAGCAGCAAGAAAACAATATCGAAAATAATTGTCTGAATTTCTCTTTTTAATTCAGGACAAAATCATGTTTGAAATTCTAGCTTAATAGATTTAGATGAAAGCGAAAAATATATACGTAGTTGAAAGAAATCATTGAAAAAGTTAAGTTATCGATCTGCTTGATGATTGTGACAATAGTTTTGAGTACTGAAAAAAAAAAAAAAAAAGAAAGTTTGAGTACTAAAAAAAAAAAAAAAAAAGAAAGCATGATAGAAGAAATCTTCTTAATCCTGTTATTCCTTGACTCCCAGTATAAATTTAAATTTTTAAACTATTTGAAAGTTGTGATAGTGTTTCAGAATTTTTTCCATGAAACATTTAAAAAACTTCATTTTTGTATCTTAATAGATTATACGAATCAAAATTAGTATATTTATTTATTATGGTAAGTATGTATTAAGAAAGCATGATAGAAGAAATCTTCTTAATCCTGTTATTCCTTGACTCCCAGTATAAATTTAAATTTTTAAACTATTTGAAAGTTGTGATAGTGTTTCAGAATTTTTTCCATGAAACATTTAAAAAACTTCATTTTTGTATCTTAATAGATTATACGAATCAAAATTAGTATATTTATTTATTATGGTAAGTATGTATTATGTAAGTATATTTATTTAGCTTGTATGTTTTTACTTTTACTTTTTTTTTTTTTTTTTTTTAATAAAAAAAAAATTTGTTTCTTTTTTTTTTTTTTTTTTTGAAATAAAAGTACAATTTCTAGGATATTTAATTTGCAGTAAATAAGTGAAAATAAAGATTTTTTATTTGAAAACAAGTAAGCCTGTCCGCTTCAACAACAAAAAACAAAAGATTCTATGATTGGTGTGTAAGATATAGCATTAAAACACCGGCTAATAACACACTAATACTGCAGTTTTAATTATCAGTTAGACTATTATTGCTGCATGCTTATTTTCTAAATAAAATAAAGATCCTAAGTGTCCTGTATGGAGAAATCTATTATCCGGACATTTCAAATATCCTAATAGGTTAATGTTTCCAGTTAAGCTGGTTATTTAATGTTATACTATAGTTGTGCCTTTTAGCAGTCTTGTCTGGATAGTTTGCTTGTATCAGATGTTAATTCTAAAGGATCTAAAAATTTGAAATGTTTTATATTATATGTTTCTACTTAGCGTCATAGTATATATAAATAAGAAAATTTAATCTGAAGCCTCCTTGGGGTACTGTAACACTTCTATGATATTTTGGACTTGAGTTACAGTTGTAACTTTTTCCAGTAAATCTCAAGAAACACATAAAGAAAACACAAGAGAACAGTAAATTCGCAAATACATGTAGAATTGATGACCAAGAATTAAAATGAAGCCTTTTGTCCTTGCATATGCATAGCAGCCAACAATGAAATAACAAAAAGTCGGGGATTTTCAAAAAAGACAAAAGGTTTTTGCGAGAAAAGTGGTATCTCAAAACCATATATTTTGCCAAAAGGCAGAGATAAAGCGCCAATTGTGGAGCATAACGGAATCCAGTGGAATGGGAGCAGAAAGTCTGACAGTTGATGCATCGGATCCGAGAAAAGGCAGAAAGGCAGCAGGTGCCTGAAAAGCCCACCCTCATCACTCCCCCTCGTTTTTTTTTTTAACCCCCTAGGAAAGGAACAGGTGAATATTGCGCAGGGAAAAGAAAGTTGACTGAAGGGGAGAGGGAAACTCGGCTTTCCTTTCTATTTATTATTAAGATTAACCTCAGGGGGTTGTGAAGACATTTTATTAGATTTATTTAACGAAGCTGTTTCTGGGCGGCATTTTCCTGACAGTAACCTTTATAATATTTTGAAGGACTTGAAATTTAACTTATTTGACACAAAAGTTTTCAAAAATGTAACACATCAAAATAAAAATTGGGAATTCAAAGTGCTGTTTTCTAGATTAATACAAAGTATTTTTTGCAGCTTTAAATAAAAAATAAATAATAAGTAAAAAAAAAAGTTTCTTTACTTGAACAGAGTGGAATGTATTCAGATGGTAATAAAAACTCCATGCACTTTTGCAGGTTAATTACATACAAGTTTAGATAAAGGAAAAGTTAAACACATTATCGATTTTTAGCTAAAACATTTTCAAAGAACACATTAAATATTAACCCTAATTTGTCATTAAACACGTTAAATATCAAGCCAATTAGATACCGAAGCGGCGTTTAAAATGCTAATCTAAGTTTATATTTTTTATTATCATTTCAATTGTTAAAAATAATTCATTGCCCCCAAAAAAATCAGAATTTAATTGTTAAATTCTTTTCATGGATCCTAACACATTAAAACGATATTAGAAATTCAGCTAGGTGGATTTTTATAATTATTTATTTGATTAATTATTAGAAGATTCAGCTAAATAGAAAATAATGATTTAATAATTGAGGACGGACCTAAAACCTTACTAATAAGGCCATCAATCTTATTAACAGTATCGTTAAATAAGTGGAAAATAATTATTTTAAAAGATGGCATCTCTAACGAGCTCTGTTAATAGGAGAATAATGAGCTTAAATGAAGGCAGTAATATTTGTATTTTCTCAACTTCTAAAATTCTTCTTTCAGAAAGAGGTTAGTGAGCAAGATTTAAATAACTTAAAAAAGAAATATTAAGCAGTTTTATATTAATACATAATTAAATTACGGAAATGAAATTAAGAATAATGTAATGAAACTTTCTAATGTGATAAGTACTTCATTATTATTTTACTTGTTATATAAGCAGGAAAATTTTATTTCATAAGTTGGCAGCAGAGCTCTTCTCTGTTCCTTGCATGCACAAAGTGATTCACGACTTATGCAGCATTTTTGTATAGCAAGCGCTAACATTTATTTTAATTCTAGTTCCAAAATGAAGCAATTTTATCTTCAAAATCAGAGATCTTTTAGAACAATCAACTATTAGCAGAGCTGTAAGATCCCTGAACACCAGTGGTTCGACCCGAATTCAAATCCCGGCAAACTGAACGAATGCATGGATGTTTTACCGTGGTTTTTTCCATGTGTAGCGTCCTTACGAGCCAATTTCCCTTAAAAATTCTTTCATGAAGGCTTCTTCCGAACCTTTCACAATAAATTAAATCATAGATATAACTTTTAAAATTATGTTGAACATTTTTAAATCAAATAAATGCGTAATCGGATAAAATGTGAACTAATTAACCAGCTAAAAATATATTTAATTTACTTAAGCTTTCATTAAGTAAGTGTTGCTCCACATGTAAAAAAAGAACTATGAAAATAATCCTATGCATATTAAAGAATCTAGCATATCCATACCCTGAAGGTAAAAGAAAAGACATGGCCAGCGAGTATGACAACTTGTTAAGAATTCACATACGCTAATTATTAGATTTGTAGAACACCAGATGTCGCTTTTATGTTCAAACCGTTTTTACGTTTACCATGTATTTAAGATTTCATTTTCACAAAAGATTTGAGGTAATAACGGAAATTAAATTTAATTTTACAAACATTACTTATTCATAGAAATGATTGCCCATTAATGACCTGGTCGATAAGAAGACCACTGAAGGCCAGTTGAAGTATAAAGTGGGAAAGACCTCAGAACGCCTGTAGTTCGACTTGGATTTAAATCCCTGCGAGCAGGCTGAGTGCATGGCCTTTTAATGGATCCTCCCCCCATGTGTAACGGGAATACGTGTGGTGATGCGACATTTGCGCAGATGATGGCAGTTCCGCATAATTCACATTTGCGCAAATCGTCCCTGCGGGAACATGAAATTGTCTAATGGATGTAAGCAGTTACGGACAATGAGTGACATTCCTATGCAGTCTGTTAGAAACAATCAGCCTTATGATTAATTGATCGGATTTTGTTTATGTAATGTCCATTCTTGCTCTGATGGTAAATTTTTAATAACTAATTTTCTTACTTGCTTGCACAGTTTTTCCGAAATCACTGATCAGGTAAAAAAATTTACCAACTTTAACACTAAGTTTATTATTATGCCTCTCGCCTAAAATTTTAGAAATGATTTTGGAGCTACAAAAGTCAAATAATAAATCAATCAATAAAATGTTACGTTTAAGAAAATATAATTTTATTACTTTTAAAATATGTCAATTTAATCGTACATAATTGTTTTTACCCTGAAAAAAAATCAGTTAAAAATACTTATATGTTTTTACAATGCTGCATGTAGCACATTAGAATATTATGTAGATGGAAAAAAAAAGCATTTTATTTAAAATATTTCAGTATTTGGGATATAAAATAAAAGTAGTAAATACATTATCAAGAACATCGAAATAAGTATAGAAAATGCTACATTTATAAACCACTTAATAGATAATCATTTCTAAAATAAACAGTTGTTTTAAAACTTCAAAATTACCCCCGACTCCTTAAATTAATCATCCTTT
>KK117287.1:763992-781030 GCA_000611955.2 Stegodyphus mimosarum | reverse complement strand
TATATATATATAATATAAACATTTCATTAAAATCTATATTTGAGCAGTCCAGTAACTTAAAATTTTGTAAGCGAATTAGTACTCTAAGTTGTTGTCCTAAGTTTATAGAAACTTAATGGAGAAGATGCGGTTTTGTGCAGAATTGTCAATCAACAATACAGACTACTATTACCCATCCAAGCAATAAACGTTTCCTGTGTGCAAATGTGCTTGCCTTTCAATTTGTATATATATATATTTTTAAATGCAACTAAATTCTTTAGAAGAATTAGTTGGATTTTTATAATAACACTTTTCATTACAGTCCATCTTATCATTCAAATTATAATCATTAAAATTCCTTTCCAGTTGAAGTATTCTTAATTATATACGTTAACAATTCTTTGCATATAAAGAAATCATCATATGGCATCGTAAGCCATTAAAACCATACGAGTCAGTTCCGCTCAGCTTACCTCCCTGTAGAAATGTTGAAAAAGGATGTATTATGTTCACAACCAAATGCTACCATGTTTTTTTTAATTTTGGGGTCAATTTTTCCAAAGCATTTATGATATGTTTTTGAAAATGAATTCTTTTTAACACAAACATTTCCGTTCGGTTATAATTCTTTCTATGATACAATGATAAAGAGCGAAGATGAAAAATCATCTTATGGGACAAAAATCTTAATTGAACCGCTTAAATCCCATTTCTTTTTCATAGTGTTACAAAGGTTAACGTTATAAAAAAATTCCCTTGCATCCAAGTATCTATTTTACTCATTTTTCTCCATCAGGAAACTCAAATCTTTTACCTTTTCGGTGCCCTTTCAATCTTTCAGCAACAAAAACTTAAAGAAACACCAGGAACAATAAGTTGTGTCTCTCTCTTCAGTTCTTTTCCTAAACCATCTGCGAATGGAGCCTAATTATGACTCTTCAATCTGAATTTCAGCACGAGGCCATTCGAGCTGCTAGACAAAGGCCCGAAGCCGTGGCCTTGCCTTTGGGGGTAGGCGATTTGGCCAGCCCCCGGGCCTTGCGCATCACGCTCTGCCTAAAGGAACTGGACTCGGAGGTGTGGCGTAGAGGGTACGTTAGGTAAAAATAAGATAAATAAATAAAAAAAAGAAACGGAGTGGCTTCTCTATTAAATGATTGTATCCGGATAGAGGATGAAGGGGTTTACCAGAAATTTACGTTTCTTTTTTGGAGGCGTAGAATGAATTTACCAGTTTTGGGTGATAAGATAATTTGTGGGTGTTAGAGACATATGCAAGAAGTCTTGACAACAGTAATTTTTATCAAAGAATTTATTAGATTTATTTTTTAGCAGTTTAGTAGTAGCATAAATATTTCTTGGAAAAAAATGCATTTCTGTCTAACAACGTAAAGAATAATCAATATGCCTTCAAGAACCTAAGAAATTCCGTATACTTAAGTATTGCAAAAGGATAGAAAGGACGCTTTTGCAGTGTTCCTTCTTTAAGGTTCGCTTGAGTTTTTTTTAATTTAAACGAGCATGCTTTAGAAAGGTTCAGAGACCCTTATAAGCCAAGAAATAACTATGTAAGTAGATTTTTAGATTGTTACTCAGTCAGTAAAGCAAACAAAAATCCTCCTTTCATCTGATGCTCAAATGCCGGGGAGCTGCTCTTGGAGAATAATGAACAGTCTCCATAAAGTCCTGGTACTTTTAACCACATACTACTGTAAATGAGTCTGGATAATTCACACGTTTAGTGGCACTTGCGCGCAAGGAACATTCATTGCTGGGGGGTAGTAATTTATAATAGCTTTATAGCAGTTCCGTACAAAACCACATCTTCTTGATTATCTTTTAATAGCTTAGAACAGGGACCTGGAGTATTAATTTGCCTTACAAAATTTTAACTTAGTAGACTTCGCAAATATAGATTTCAGCGGATTGCGCGTTATATGTGTTAACGTGTTAAAGAATGATAAATATTTTAAGGAGTCAGATATCGATAAAATGTAAAAATACAAACCCATTTTAAGTCTCAGTATATTTATAACTCATTTATGAGTCTGAAGTTTTGTACACTTATTTCGATATCCTTAATTTTTTGCTTGAGTATTTGCTTCTTTTGTTTCATATTCCAAGCATTAAAATACTTTAAATTCTTACCAATGCTTTTGGAGAAATGGTGCGCACACCCAAAAATATTATGATCACTAAAAATCTTAGCTGAAAGATATTACCTTCAAATTCTGTAAATGAATATTTTTTTAAAGAAATATAAAAATGTATTTATAAACTAAAGTTTTTAAATATGCATAATTATCTATTTAAAAAATGTTGCATATATACCGATAGTGGTTATAAATTGCAGTTGCCTTCGAATGTTTCAATAAGGATGAAATTAAATTTACACACCTCGGTAGAACTCGAGGGGTGGGAAACTAGGAATATACAATAAATACTTACAACATGAATGGACAGTACTAAGAAAAATTATGTCAATAAATTATAGGGCTCATTGATTATTTCCTACGGGGTTGCACGCAGGGGCTACTTGTAGCTCATAACTCGTTACACCTGTTGGAGAATTTCATGTTCCCGTAGGAATGATGTGCCCAAATACCACTTGTGCGGAACTGGAGTGCACACGTATACCATCTTCATTCACAATACATCTCATAATCGGGTCCATCCGGCTATTTTGTGTTTCTGATAATATTTTTGGTACTAGTTTTAAAGCTCTATTCCTTATAATTTATTATTCGGGAGTAATCTTTCGAAGGGTGTAAGTATTTTTAGATGAATGAAATATTTAGAAAGTACATTTTCAGATAAGGATCGGAGTACAAAAAAAGGCACTTCAATACGGCTCATATTATCGTCTGCTTGTCTGTCCCTTACTCTCTCTTTTCAAAAAGTATTCAAAGTGGCAAAATTTTACAAAAATTTTTTCTCTAGGCTGAGCACAAAAATATTAAATTTTGTATACGTACATGTATTAAACTAACATTATTAAAAAAATTCATTTACCCTAAATGGCTTTGATAGTGAAACATTTGAGCTTTTGGCATCAAGTTATTGTAAATAAACTTGAAATTTGCCTTTACAATAGGGATTAGGATTGGATTTATTAATGAAAAAGTACACTAAGCTTTTTTTTAATTGAGGTTTTTATGGGAAATTGATATGTATTCAGGTTATACATGAGGAAAACTGTAAAAGTAGAAGCATCCAGCGTGTTCACTGCAATTCAAATCCGGGTCAAACTACCAGTTTCGCGTGTCTTACAAACTCTGTCATAAGAAGCCTTCTTTTGGCCGTATGAATTCTTGTAGGGGCATAATCATTTACCCACTTTTAATAAACTAAAATACATCGATGCTCATAAACTAACGGACCTGTGTAAAAATTAGTTTGGTGCAGTGGCAACAATGTTGAATAAAAGAAAAATAATGCTGAAACAAATATGACAGAACTCATTTAAGTTTCTAAAAATTAAAACTTGTTGCCAGGTTTAATCGAAAAATCTCCGATACTATTTTTGAATGCAGGAGCTATTCATTTTCAGATGCTTAGTGAAGAATGTGAATTTCATTTTTCTTTTCTCCCGTTGTACGAAGAATTGTACTCGAATTCTTTCAGTTTCAAAGTAACTACATAATTAATCTTCCGAATCTAAATCGAATTTCAAGTACCTCATCAAGCGTTACAATCGATCTTAGTCTTAAACATTACAGTTGCATCATACGTTAAAACACAGTAAAAAGAATTGATTTCCATCATACCCTGACACGCTGCAGGTGAGCCTTTTGGAGTAAACTGTTGTTAATTCCAGAATAATCCATAAAAAAAAGTCGACCTTAATACCAAAATCAAACACAGAATTGGGTTCACAAAAACACTCAACAGCTGTCATGGAAAGACCGACTAACACGAAGCACATCGCAGAGTTCTCTACGGGAGGAAAGGTGGCAAGAATAAACCCGGACTCTCAAGGTATCACCCCCACGGTTTCACTCCACTGCGATTTATCATCACTGTTATTACTGTGGAGTCGGTCCTTTATTTTGGGGGTGGGTCTTTTCCTTTCTTTTTTCACCTAGTGCAAAAGAAGCTTCAGAAGTGCCGTTAGATCAGCAATTGATGCTTCTTGGAAAGAAGCTGGAATCGTTGATAAAAAAAGTTTCCAACCTTTTGCACTTCTTTTTGCATGGAAGCCTATTACAGATGAATGGAAAAGGAAGCTACGGGGCGATAAAATGTCATCCTGTTTACTATTTGATATGGCACGCGTTAGATCTGTCAAGGGTATAGGTGTTTTTTCCAGTGCTTTGAAAGAGGTCAGAAAAATCTCATGTATCCAAATCAAATGTCCCCCGGAATAAAGTATTCCGAGCCTGTTGGATATAATAAAACAGGAGGAACGCTAAGTCACTGCAGTTATTTAGGAACTCTTTTTGTTTGCAGTTAAGCTGTCCAAAGTGTTTCAAGAGCGGTATAACAGCAAAGCACATAAAGGTTATTTGTCTATTGAAAAGAATGCTTTCATATAAGAGTTTATGAGTGAATTTTACTTTTATTTACATTATATACAACACAAATCATGAAAAGTTCACTTTTAAGATAAGGAAAAGATTTATTTTAGAAACTCACTATGGTGGGAAACTAGGAAACTACAATTTTGGCAGAACAGATATTTAACGAATAAATATTTAAAAGAAAAGAAAGCTTGCGTAGATTAAAATGACTGGATGTGTTAATTTTCATTTTGATTCTGAATATATTCAGTCTGTGGTTTTATTTTGTTTTGTTTTGTTTGTTTGTTCACGGAACAATATCAGTAATATATCGAACTTTCTTTCGGTGTCTATGTAAAATATTAAATCGTTTAAAGTACGAAGGGAGAGGGACTACAAAATTTAGAAAGCAAAATTATAGTTAGAACACCTTAAAAAAATTAAATTAGCTTCAGATCATCTTTATTTTTACACCGCTGATGGCTAAGTGATTAAGACCGCTAAATACTGGTAATTTGATTCATATGAAGGGGATGGCTGCTTAATTGGTTTTCACAGTTTTCTCCCATACGTAACGTGAATATGATCCAAATTTCCTTGGAAAGTTTTCCACAAATGCATCTCTTCCTTTATCCAGATTGCCTTTATGAGCTTTACCATACAAACCATACTAATATAACCTAACCTAAAGTATTTTCTTAGATTTTATGTTTACAACTGAAAAATCATTGCTTAAATTTAAACCACTAGCCCCCAAAAACTAACAATAATCATATGCAATATTCACTGTAAAATAAACTGTTGGGGAAAAAGTCCAAATAACTATTTAGGATGAGTTATTGATAATACTAAATAACACCGTGAAATGATACTTGTAACACCCAAACATATCTGAAAAATTTTCATTAACTGAAGACTTTGCTTTAAATTTGCATATCACAGGCTTAAATCCACTAGAAAAAGCGTTAGAATCTTTTGGAAGTACAGGGAAACTGATAGGGATACAAACATTTTCTAGCATTCATACTACGTATAATGCAAGAAAGAATAATAACTTTAAATGGAAAGTTCGCCAATTTTAGGGTTCCAAAAAGTAAGAAACTTGCATATTCATTCCAGAACAGTTTTACTGTTTGGGTTGCAATTTAGTGACACTGTTTATAAAGATCTGAATAAAGCTGGTTAATGAATATCATGTCTAGATAATTTTTTTACGACTTTAGCAGAAAGAAGTTTGGAAAAGGGGGGGAATTGTAGGAAACTGGCATCCGAATCGGCCTATCGATTGACAACCTACAATTTATTCATGTAGACATTAGTTTATAGGTATGTTCCTCAAAAAAGCTGGCGAATCTAATAGTGATTATGTACTAACCAGGAGCTATCTTCAGTTTAATTCTATAAAGGCAAAGCATTTAAATACTTGGAAAAAATACATCGAAAAGAAATAATTGGATATTAGTTGCTGAAGTGTCAGACCCTTCGAAATGCATCCTGCTGATTAGAATCATCGTTTGAATTCTCGTTGCAGTCCTCCTTTGTTTTATTATTTAATGCATAAAAATGTTAAGACACGGCTTCTACATGATGGAAATATAAGCTATATTGATTTTGAGCCCCGAATCGGAACATTACGTATTAAATTTGCTTATCAACGCTCATAAACCTTTCCAGCATTCCAAAGAACTGAATATAACTACCATAAGAAAAAGTTAAATGTCTTTTACTTACCTCCTGAGGACACCTCCTAGAAGGGAAGCATTGAGACATTCTGGCGGAGACAGCCTTCGCTGTACTTCTCCAACTGTCACCTTGTACTTGGAAGTGGAACTGAGCAAGGATAGCCGCCCTGGAACGGAACAGAAGACGTCCTGCGCCGATGTTATGCCGGACAACATCATGTCCTTGTGATTGTTTTCGTTGTTGGTGCGTTGTTTGATTCCTGAAACGAGGAATGTAGCTGCAAAGCATGTTTGCCAATGAACATGAGTGCTGATAACATTTTGATAGCATTTAAAAATGCATATATAAGCATAGACATGATTATACAATGATCAAAAACTAAAATAAAATTTCAGAAGCCAAATAGCAAGAAGGTTTAAGACAGTGGTGCCTCGCATCACAAACTCGTGTCCGGAACCGAAAAATCTTTCGCATTACGCCGGACACAAATTTCGTCACGCATTATACAGAGTTATCGTTTTACTTTTTGTCTTTCAGCGCGAAATGACAAAATATGGATCTGTGCGTAAACGAAAATAATGAAGAGAACAACGATCAGGTAAATATAATTGTTAATATCATACCACTGAAGAATTGCAAGCCTTTCTTGAACCTACTATTCCTCAACTTTTGGAGGAACTAAGAGTAAAGTTTCTTCTGTGAGAAGAAAACATAAGATCCGTTGCTTGCTACAAACAAAGTCCTTCTGAAGACAAAGGACTTAGCCATAACAAAACCGTGGCAATTTTAGTTAGCTGAGATTGGGAAAAAAATGGCACGCCAAGAATTATTTCAATAGTATCATGAAGGAAAGGAAGACAATTTTTTAAACCTGAATCTGATGGATTGTATTCAAAACCAGGCAAAAGTACAGCACTGATTTGCCATAGATTTTGAATAAACTAAGGATTTCCAAGAAAATTAGACACAGGTTCCTCTTTCTCGGGATCATATTTTTTATTGAAAAGATGGGAGATGCGACATACTTTCTTTATTGAAAGCAATGGGCAGAGTAAAGCGAAAATGATTTAGAGTTATCAGTCCAGAAAAGTCCCGAAAAATAATAATGAAATATGCAAAATTTAAAACAGACTTTTGCATGCGTTAGTAAGAAGCAAATTGGAACTAATGTCACAAGCTGAAAGAACTTTGTGAATAATTTTCGTGGAAGCAAATTGAAATTATGCTCAAGTGGCCAATAGTGATTAGTTATCGAAGATTTGTTTATTTCCCTTTTTCGAACAAAAGATCCGTATCCATTCAGACAAAATTTTAACACTCCGTTATTTTTGGCAGTCATATGTTAAACCATACTGACAAAATATACAAGAAAATGGCTTGGAAGGTGAAGAGAATCCGACAATGTTGTAGCTAAGGAAAAATGTCGAAATAGTATAACGCAAGGTTGTTATGGTTATTTCTAATAATGGAATGTCTTTTTGATGGAAAAGATAAATTTCTTTTAATGCTTTCTCAAGTGTCGGGGTACAAAGTATTTTGCCAAAGGTAAACAATTTAAAATAACAGAGTTCACGAGAAAGCAAAGTTTCTGGGCAGCAAACTTTGACAGCACGGTATGTATAAAAATAAAAAAGTAATTTTTTTTTTGTTTTTGTTTTAACAGGCTGACATTATTTAGCGTGAGGAGGCAAACAAGCCAAAAAAAATACTATGAACAGTATTGCCGAAATGAAAAATTATTACAGATAATTAGACTATCAAGGAATCAAGGAAGGGAATTGGACAATTGGGTTAATCGAAATCGTAAGAGGTATATTACCGGAAAAAAAAATGAAAAAATCTCTAACACAACGAATCCAGAACCAAGAAGAGAGTTTTACAAGTAACCTGACCAAATAGTTCATAAAGCGCCAGTACATATTGCAATACCTATAACTAATCCTTCAATTTGGGGATAGTAATCATTTTGGAAAACGATGCACGTATAAGAAATTAAAATCTCCGAGTTTGCCTACTCTAAATCTGGTTTAAAGACATTTTAACTCTCCTTCGATTGGTATGCCAGTAAAACAGTGATTTAGCATCAAAAGAAACCACAAGTGCGCTCGAGAGATAAATATATTTAAATTTATTGACGACTTCAAGAATTCCTCCTTCCCCAGCGCAATGCTACACTGGTGTGTTTCTTTTTCAATTAAATCGAGTATGGCAAGTTTTCTACCTGAAGTGAAAGCCTAGGGAGACCCACAATAAAATAATATATTCTTAATGCTTCCGTGATATTGGTGACGAATTTAGTATTCGCTGAAACTTTTTTTTTTAAATGGCTGAGCGCTCTATTTAATACCCATTAACCTTGCGCCACTACAAGGGCGGAAGTGGTGGCCATTTTATTATGAAAGCGCCTAGTAAGTGGCCATCGTTGCCTATGAAGGGACGGAGAGTTACAACCATGCCTTCTTCAGGGACTCGAACCCTGGCCCATCGATATCGCAGTCAAGGTCACTAACATACCGGCTGGGCGGGCTATTCGTTGAAGCTGTTTAACAATGCTTCACGGTTTTCGAGTGCACGCCAGAGTTTACTAAAATGAAAAAGTAATTTTCTTTTTTATTTAAAAAAAATTCATTTTAATAAAGAGTTTATTAAAATGAAAAGTAATTTCGTATAGTAATCTATGGGAAACAGCGTTCCATATAACGAATGATTTGCATAAAAGCTATCCGAGAAATAATTACGTTCGTTTTTTTTTTTTCGAGACACCACTGCAATTTATTTCTTTAAATCACAATAATAAATAAACACATAATAATTATACATTTAGATTGCATTCGCTCGTCACTTATTCTTTATTTGACAGACTGGTATAATATTTCCAGTTCAGACTAAACTAATTTATACTAATAAGCTACTTTTTAAAATATGTCAAGAAAATAAATAAGCAAAAGTATCACGTTTCAAGCAGTTTACAAAAACTGTTGCAATTCCACAGAAATATCTTTGAAAAAATGAAATGCATTAGTTGCTACCTGAACGGATATGCAAGTAATTATTAGAAAGAATTTGCATCTCAACTCTGAACTGATTTAAGGTGTGGTTCAAGCCAGACAATTACACCGCAAATTTCACTGTCAAATTTCATTAACAATGTTCCGCTTACCGCGTCTCTTTAAACCAATGGAATCGTTGCAATTTACAGTCGCTAAAAAAATTCCCCTTCATCTGCATAGGTATCGTTAATATCTAAAGTTACGCCACACTGAACTACTTCGCATTTGGCAGTAGGCCATGTAGTTTTATTCAAGGCCATATCTGTTATATGAATGGACAAAATTTCTTCGATCATGAAAAGGTCTATATATAAATTACGAAAAACACTTGTAGAGGTAAGTAAATAAGGAAGAAAGTTCAGATTTGCGATATATGGCGGAAGTCAGTAATTGACTTTTGACAAACATTTCACAACTCCACGAAGCTTAATAGTGTTTTATAACGATGCATGTAATCAAATAAGCAATTACAAGTACTGCGCACAATTACTCTTTGTTTATCTTCCTTTCCTTTTCTACTAAGATGCCTCTTGCGGTTTATAGTTATCGAAACCAATTGCAAATTCAAAGACAGTAAGCAAAAATATATTTTATTTTGTACGTTACATAATGTGGGTAATGATGTATAGTATGCGATGTACCGCTCTTAGTTATTTACTTTTAAATGGCGACACTAATATTGTATAGTGTTCAATCGTTTCTTTTTACCGGCCATTTTACTTCAATTTCGAATACGAAAGCTAGGATATTTTTTATTTTATGAAGCTGCTATTAATGAATTTTCTGAAATTTGAATTTATTAGCATCCTTTTCTCTTGTATATTCTTAATTTTTGTATTTATTTTCATACTTCATAATGTATGTGGCTGAAGGACTCAAAAAAGCAATCTTTTTAAGAACCACTTCCGCTTTTGTTTTGTAAAATTGGAAGAAGTTAAAATTGTAGCAGTGGATATTTATGGCGCATAACCTGAAGGTTATATGCGACATCATAGTTAAGGCCCCTTTACTAAGTAAATCGATGGAATCATTTTCATATTTAAAAATAGCATTCGAGCCTCCCCATCTAAGAAATAACTAATTAAATTCAGTAGATCGCATACTACTGGGCTTATTAATTTACTTTTAATTACTTTCATTATGAATATAAATTCAAACTAATAGCAGTTTTAACGCTATTTTAATAATAGCCTGCTCTCTGTGTATTATATCTCCAAGAAACTTTGTAGTTTTGTCGCCAATTTAGGCTAAACTTTCTTCAATAGAAAACTACTTATTACGACAACCCTTTTGCTTCCATCTCTTAATACGTACTTGCATTCCAGTCATTTGGTTTTTAAAATTTTAAGGCAAGTTGGTTAACTTTTGCTTACTAGTTTGATTTTTAAATTTCTTTTTTACTACAGTTTTTAACTTTAATTTTATGGATTATTACTTTTAATCTTCTTATGATTGTTTTTACTTTTGTATTTGAAATAAAGAGTGTAGGGGATATGTCTTTTAAAGTAGTGACTAATATCTTTACTTTGATTGAGTATCAATTAGTGATTTGAATCTAGCGAATAATTTGATGCTTACTTGGAAGTAAGATGAAACACTCTCTTATTTTAGTTACTGTTAATTGATGGTAGATTGGTTTATCCCCTTGATAAGTCGATTAATCTGCTATCAATAACAATAACTGGTTTTTCAATACTTAAAAAGTTTACTTTTGATTTTGCCATTTTTGCGATTTAGTTTTTCCTTAACTGTGTTTAAAGCAAGGAGGACCGAAAATTCTATAAATTTTTTTAAATTTTGAAAAAAACTTTTCAATAATGTTTTTAAATTGAATTTCCGTTGCTTGGAGATGTAATATGGAGAGTTATTTTTATAATTTATAGTGAATTACCTATAAATATATACATTAAAATCAACTTTACTGCAACTGTCTACTCTTCTCCAGACTCGGCATTTTATTTTAAGGAAATATACAGCGCTTGAATTTTATCCGCACTTTTTATGTTTTTCAGGACCCAATACCGTCAACTCAGCATTCTCTCAGGGGCTCTAAAGCTCACTTTAATTATGAGAAAAATATAGGTTTGTCAAGAGATTATAAGATGCAGTATCCTTCAAATTTGGAGCCCTAACTTTCGTCTTGCGGACCTAAACTAAGTAGAGTGGGCTCAGACAAATTAGACATGCAGATTTCGCTCAAATAATTAATACTGTATCTCTTCACTGAGAGCGCTTAATAGAGCTAATATATAAAAGAAAATTTATTAATTGATATCCTTTCATCAAATTTTTGCATGTAAAAGTAACAGTTTAGGAGGGTAATATACAGGGTGTCTCAAAAGATCGTTGCCTAACTTAGCATACTGGTCTGTCATACCATGGCAAACAAGATTTACGTAGGAACTTGTGTCCGAAAATTCGAACGGTGACCACTAGCGCCAATGTTCGCAGGCTTATGCGAGAGTAGGAAGAGTGATCATTTTAAGCGAGGACTTTGCAGAAGAAGGATAAATCGGTTTACTAACTCTATTTTTTATGGACATTTTGTGGAAAGAATGTTGCTGGATCTGATAATTGATGTTCCAGCAGCTACACGCCGAACACATCTGGTTTCACCATAATGGTGAGCCTGCACATTTTAGCAGTGCTATGCGGGAATACCTCGATAGGACATATCCTGATCGCTGAGTTGGCAGACGCAGACTAGTCGCATGGCCACCACGATCCCCCGACCTGATTCTCCTGAATCTATGCCTGTGGGGATACATAAATTACATGGTGTACGAGGCAACCGTAACATCGGACATGGATCTTGTCGGCAGGATCGTGGAAGCGGCGACGGCACTTGTTTGTGACGCACCTACCCATTTTGAACGAGTCCGTGAATTCCTGCATCGACGTTGTGATGCATGCAATTTGACGAATGAAAGGAATCTGGGACATCTTTTATGATTTAACAATGTTTTTATAATAAGAGTTACATTAATACCTTTTCCAACATCCTTTCTTCCCCTATACGCTTGCTAACATTGCCCTCTAGCGGTTGCCGTTCGCATTTTCGGATACAAGTTCCTATGTAAATCTTGTTTGGCATGGTATGACAGACATGTTAAGTTTGGCAACGACCATTTGAGACACGTTGTATATATTGACAGACAAGCACATCGTTCATATAACAATTTTAAGATTTCCAAACAATGATATACCTTAGAGATTGATTTGATATCTCGTATACTTTGCATTTATATTTCTAAATGTGTTTACGTCTGAAGATTTCGTTAAATAAACTTAGTAATTGGACTAAACTAAAGTCTTACTTTAAGACAGGCATTTCAACGCTACCCGTTTGCGATCGTAACACGCAGCGGCAGAACCTCAAAGTGCTTATCTTTTCAGCTTCATCTGAGACCGCAGTTTTAAGTCGGCGTCTATTCGTGTCCTTTCAGGTTGCGAAATATGCTAAACCGAAATGAAGCGGAAAATACAATTACGGAACTCAACCATTTGCCTCAGCTGTTGTTTAAATGTAACTTTTCCCAATTCCTGTTGAAGTTACGCAAACGAGTAATCATACTATGGAAGTGGCAGTAGTTTGGTTGCTGTTATGAGCTGTGACTTACAGCAGTTTGAGGCTTGCTTGCATTCATACGGTAATGCGAAATTTCATCATGAACTTTTACATGCACAAATATCAAAGCATTATATGAAAGGGGGGAGTTAAACTTAACATGCAATGCAACCAATACATTATCTCTTCCAACACACTGCATCAGCTCCTTATAAAACTGCATCATAAAGTTACATTCCAACGGTTTCTGTTAACTGAGTATTACTTCTGCTACCATGGCTCTTACTAGAATGTCGATATAATCCGGCTATAACGTCTTCAAATGGCAGCGAGACTGACATATATAAAAAAATCCATCCCCGGACGCATTGATGGAAGAATATTCCAGGCGTCCTCTGCCTTCGATCTGCCTGCTTAATCTACACAAAACACAACGCTGGAAAAACACAAAACACAACATTTGACATGCAGGAATAAAATGTTGCGAGTCGGAATTTGTCCTTCAGCCAAGTTATTGATCAGTTGTTACTGGTAGCTTGGAGTTGGCCTCAACTACATGTAAATCTGAAGTCTGTTATTAATTTTTATACTCGAACCTATATAATGTAATGTAATGTAAATGCGCAGCCCGGTCCACCTTGCAAATCTAAATTCGCCTTATGACCTTATCAGGGCTGCGCCTCAAAAAAAAAAAAAACACCTACTATCAGACACACAAGGAAAGAAGAAATTCAAAACTAAACAAACTGGTGGATTAATAACAAAAATTAAAAATAAAGAAAATATTAGGATTAGAACATACACAACTATACATCCACACCCACATAAAAATCCGCACAAACATAGAGCCAATTAATAAATACTTATGGCCTCTTTATTACTGTTAATTATCGGCATAATTTTCCTGGCCGTCTCTTTTGCTCTCACAATTCGTCTTTCCATTAAATTGTAAATTTGCACCTTCAGTATTTCTAGTTAGACTACATTCTTCAATAAAGTGCTTATTGTCTTCTAATTTATGACAAACAAGGCAGTTTTCATTGGCCTGTAAATTGAATCTTTTTAAATAACTCGGAAACCTTCCGTGCCCAGAAATTAAATGGTTTAAGTCAATATCGCTTATAATTATCATATTTTTCTTTGGAACCAATGATTTTAAATAAGCAGTATTACGCGCAGAAAGCTTCCATTGAGTTCTCTAATTTTCATAAACGTGGTTTTTCATGCTCAAACCTATGTATCTAAATTTACCAGAAGATTTCTAAAAGACATACAAAAGACAACTAAAAATTACTCTTAAAGTTAAAATCTTATTTATCAATCGCCCACTGTGGTAGAGCACCTGCAAAGAAATGTGATTTAAATATCAGTTAATTTTTCAGAAAATTTCATTTCCTGAGAGGAAAAGTCCATTTTGCAGGTACTTATTAATTTTTTTATTATTTTATTTGTTGTACTTTACACAATAAATTTTATACTTATTTGTTGAAATTATACTGAATTTCTTTATTAGTTTAGTTTTTTAAATTAGGCGAAAAGTACTGATGGGATAATTTTCTTTGTTTACCAGATGAAAAAATTCTCCCATCGCTCAAAGAGTAATTAATGTAAATACAGTATTAAAATATAAACTTTCTTACCTTTTCGTATGACACTGTTGTGTTCTGAGGAAAATATTGCTTCATCAACCGCAGAAGTCTAAAGAAAACAAAAGTGTATTAATAAATTGTAGAAGTTTTCACTAAGATCACATTTGGAAGATATTTTGATCAAGAAATTAATGTCTCTTAAATCGATATAGCAATTTTAAATCGTGTCAGGGAGCATTAAATAAAAACACAATATTACTCTCTAAATTAAACATCATTTCATTTAAACACGTTATGCTTTTTGTTGGTTACTGCTGACTGACGATATGCAGTTTACACAATTATATTCTTGTATCAAATGCTACATAGATCTCTAGCTGCTACATATTAGTGAAATAGGATTTAGAAAGCTAAAAAGGAAGACAAAATCGGCTTAGAACTTAACATGGCTTTATTTAATAGCGATTAGCCTTGCGCCACTACAAGCGCCAGAAGCGGTGGCCATTGCATTATGGAAGCACCTAACAGATGGCCACCGTTGCCTCAAAGGGACCGACAGTTATAACCATATCTTTCTTCTCCGAGGATTGGAACCTTCACCCATCCCTATTGCAGTTAGAGTCACTACTATATCCGCTGGACGGGGGATTCTTCATCATTCGAATCCTTATTTATAGAAATAGTATAAAAATCAAAGCCCATAACTTAATATTTGGAGTTTTTAATTAAAGAAATATTTTAAATTTACGTTAAATGAAAAACAAATTTAAGAATAAAGGTTTTAAGAACACACTTATATTTACAAAACCTATATTTTACACATGTAAAACATAAATATATAATGTAGATAAACGCTATGGAACGCTAAATTCTCTAGAAGGTTAAGAATATGGCTGTCAGGTTCCCCACGGGATCATATTTGGTAATACAAATCTACAGAAATCTTAATTGCTTTAATTTTTTAATTAACGCTTCAACTGGAGTCAATAAATCCTTCAAATTTTTGCAATAAAAGTATTAAACATTTCATTAAGTTACGATTAAAAAAAATAGACTGACGATAGAAAGATTGGGGTATTTGAATTTTTTTTCAAGATCCATGGTGTTTCAGGTTTTGAATGATTCATCCATCCTCGTATCGTATATATCGTATTGGACGTTTTTTCTCTTCTTTTTATATGAAATCAAATGAAAGGACTGCTGTTTATATACACAACTAATTAGATATGCATACATAGAAACATGTTCAACATAGCCACAATGATATTTAACAATTGAATATAAAATTCACTGTTGTTGGGCGAACTTACTGTTACTATGTACTGTTACGTTCTGCGGGTTCGTGGATTTGAAGTAATTGACGATAACGCTTGATGAAGAATCAAAACACAATTTATTCGTCATTGTTATACAGGAGAGTTCCAAAGACAAGTTTATGGTCTCCGAAAAACTACGATAAACACGCTGAAACCATCAGCAGCGCAGCCTTCAGGCTTCAACGGTGAAGACAGCTTCACCGAGCCAACACCTTCTAGATAGTTCATCTTTCGAGACGGTGTTGACCGAGTAGCGAGCTGCACTTAAGTACAGCTCTCTAATCGGTTCGGTCGCCCTCAAGATATTTAAACTCAAAACACTACTACTGAAACTCAATATACTACTTTCTTCGCGTACAGGCAGGGTATTTATAGCTTTTAACCTACCTTCGAGAGCATTCCCGATGAAAACCGTTAACAATGCATTCTAGAATGTTCTCGCTTCATACATGGCATATCGACAATTTTGTTGCTAAATGTCGCCAAAGAGGCGAATTTGAGCCAAATCTGGCAACCCTAACCTGCTTTGCGGAGAAGCTCTCTTGCCGCAAATGGGCATTTCGCAACAATACGATTGTCGAAGTTTAGTAGTGGTTGCAGGTGTTGGTATGGGTGGATACGATTGGTATCTCTCACTATGGATACCGGTACCAGCGATAGTGATACTGGTAGTGCAGGCAACTGTTGTAGTGGTACCGACAGTGAATAAGACGTACTAAATACAGAAACATGTTCGTTTTGACCGATAATAAAAATGCTGTCTCAGTGTGTGGTAGATATTGTTTTCATTTTAGCTGCTTTCACACACCTCCAAACGAGAAAATACTGTAATGATAGGCAGACTATCCGCGTCTTAAGCAAAGGGCTTATTCACGCTAGAATACAATAAATTACGCCAAAAGCTTTTAATCGGGTAATTTGAAAACTTAATATGGGACATGTTAAATACTAAACATGCCACTCTAAATGCCGTAATAAAATACATAATTATGAAAGAAGGGAGAGGGAAATAAAAGTGTTAAGCATAAAGTCGAAACTCGACGTACATTTACAGTACACTGATTTTTCTTTGTATAAGCATGTTATTAGTAGTAGAATCAATAATCCTTTTAAACAGCTACGAAATAAAGAAATCCCAGGTTTTGATTAGTATGCAAGACAATGTAAAAGAGTCCGATAGGTTAGTATACATATTTCAAGAAAAACTTTTCTGAAAAATAAATAAAATTTAGATGATATATCAAGTCTATGCTGTCATTCTATGATATTCGCTTTTGTAAATTAATTTTAAAATTTCTTAATTTTCGAATATAGAGGAATAGAATATCATAAGCATCGCTTGCTCGCAAAA
>KK117287.1:720657-763946 GCA_000611955.2 Stegodyphus mimosarum | reverse complement strand
CAAAAAAAAAAAAAAAAAAAAAAAAAAAAAAAAAAAAAAAAAAAAATAAATAAAATATCCCCCCTTTTTAAATCTCAAGAATAAAATAAAAGATTGGAGTCTGGAATATAGCAAATTTAAAAACAAAAGGAATATTTTTAAAATATAAAATTAACAAAATTACAAAGTAACTACAATTTGATCTTGACCGCAACAGATGTGTTAGCTTAAGAATTAACTTCCAAGAAATAAAATATAGAATACAAAAACTGAGGCTGTTCAAAATGGCAGCTCTAAATTGAGAGCCGAAAAATTTTACCTTTAAATTATTGCACCATAAATAAACACCACACAGATACTCATAGGCCTTCTCATAAAAAAGAGATTTGGTTTTTGAAAACAAAACTGAGCATTGATTTTATTTGGTTGTTTGCATACGAGGCTTGCAATAAATATTTCCCACAAATATTAGTACTTTCTGTTTTGACAAACTCCGCGAACTTTACAAAAATAGGCTATTTGAAGTTATAGTAAATAAAATAAATTGAAAAAAAATATTTGAGCTTTTAGATTTTATATTACGCCCAAAGAGGCGTTTTTCAATGTTTTCTGTGTTACCTTTATTTATTGAATATCATATTCTATGCACATAAACCATTAAATTCAATTCAACAGCAATATCTCAAAATAATTTAAAAAGTGCATATCTTTAGAATTACCGATACACAGTCTCGCACTCTGCTAAAGATATTTTTTTTCCCCATAGGTGTTGCCATTGCTCGCTTTGAAATCGTTCAATTTCTTAATCAAACTCATAAACGCTTTACAAAATGAAACTGATAATAAATTCCAAATTTGGGCTTCCAGATGCCCATATTCAGGTGGAGACTTATGTTATTCAAAATTGGATGGATCTAGATACAGTTGTTTTATCACAATACTAGAAACATATATGTAAATTCCTCATTATTCAATTTCTTTAAATATAATAGAGGACGATAATATTTGGTGGCAACAATTTGAAAAGTGATTCAGACTTTTAAAGTTTTCGACGGAAAATGCCAAATAGTTATTAATATCCCTGCTAACGACCTTTAGGCTAATAAAAAAGTAAAGCCAACATATTTAAATTTTTTTCTATGAATTGTAATAAACAAGTTCTTTCTAATGGAGGATTAGCATCCGTTTTTGCTTGTCATTCGAGAATCTAATTTTATGGACAATTAGATGGCTTAGATCTAATGCTATTATAAATCCTTATCCTCTGCTAGAGATGGAACTGAGCAGAATCTAAAACATCAAATAAGACTGTCTTATACACACACACACACATACATATATATATATAACTTAACAATATGAATTCTTTTCAGTGTAGACACAGTACAACCGCTTCAAGGAATGTTTCAAAGACTTTATTTGAAGAACATTGGAGTACACGAATTTTAATTGCTTCGGGAAAAATTTAAGAAAAAATACATAAATCTGTAAACAGCAAGTTAATCACATTAATTATTATATATATATATATATAGCTAAAAATTTTTAAAGCATAAACATACACTTTCTAACCCTTTTCTCTATTATAAAAATAATCTTCAAAAATAATTTAGACAATTAAGGGAAAAAAATGATAATTATCGCCACTTCTTTCCCTCACCTCAAATAACAAAGACATACAATACAATACAATACGACTGGCGCAAGTCTTCTTTTGCAAATAACATAACGATTCTGGTTCAATTAAGCGGTAGACAGATAACTGTCAATAAGTTGGCAGCTGATTTTATATATGATTAGAAAAAAAAAGAGAGAAAGGCAATTAAAATTGTAAAATTATTATTCTTATTTGTTAAAAAAAATGGAGACAAGAAAAGGAGGAGGATATTCTTTTCCTCATTCTTCAGCCGAGTTCAAAAACAGCACAAATGCTTTCAATCTTGTTATAGCTGTCTTCTTCAAACTTTTTGTTCACCAGAAACCCTTGAAATGTTTACCAGATCAAATGGATCTGAAAAACATTTCTTCTATACAAGATGGTGCTTGTAAAATTTCATCGAACTATGAAAGTTCTGTGTGGGATTTTTGTAAAGGACTGTAAAATTTCCATATAAGGTGCTTGTAAAAGTTAATCGTATTGCATCGAAATACGTGAAAATTATTCTAAACTTTTTTTTTTTTAATGTTATTTTCTCCTTTCGGCGCACCAAGCCCCTGATTGACGATGCAGCAAAAGACGTAATTTTTTTTCCTTTTCATTTTCGGCATTTGTTTCGGCTATCATGCAGTTTGTCATTGCGTTTTTCGTTTTTTGCGTATGGTTTGTTTCGATTTGAATATGATGTGGATTTTAAATTACTAGTTTCATGCAAATGTAAATAATTTTTGTGAAATTTTACATATATTGAGGTAAATGCGAGATATCTTGGGCGACTAATTTTTGTCATCAAACTTGACGACCATCTGGTGACATTTTATTCCGATCCCTGTATAACTAACTGTAACTGGTTCGATCCCTACGTAACTAACCGTATCTGGCACTATGTGACTGCAGCTGTATACACCTTCCAGCAGTTTCGAGAAATCGAAGGTACTAGAAATTCTCGGCGGGTGACAGAAAACTATATAAGACTGAAGACAGCATCAGTTCCCAGTTAGGTCACAGTTAGTTCGTAGTTTAGCTCAGAGTCCCGAGAGATAACCCTACAAGCTTAGGCATTTGAGACTTTTATAGCGTGTTGCGTTTAACGTTGTTAGTAGTAGTGGTGGTGGTAACTATTGAATGTGCTCGATCATACTAAGAAGAGCTGTATGAAGTAGTTGTGTACAACAGTTCTGAAACTTTTCAAAGTTATTATTTGAAACTAATCAATTATTATAATTTCAACCTTTACTATAACTTCTCCTTTATGTTTTTCACACCAGGATGCAAATCAGTTAGATAGTATTTAAACTGAGGTTCGGGGATTGTAAGGTACAGCGTAATTTTGCCTTTCGCGGGCGCACTACGCTAGTTCCTGCCAGCTCCGATAAGTTTGTAATTATTCGGCTTTGCGTCAACTCAGCTGACACTTGAATTCGATACGCCAGTTAGTCATTGAGCCAGTTAAGATTAAAATTTAAATAAACAGTCCTAGGCCTAAGTGTTAAATTGAAATTTACTGTTCCTTTAATTGCATCACTAGGAGTTGTGGTGTATCTTGTTAACACAAGAACGTGCATTGATATTCTAATTTCTGTTTAATAAAAGATGGTATTAAAACATTTTCATGACTTGTAGCTATTTAGAGCGATAATTTGTTTCACGTTTGATAATGTTAAAAGAATAACCCGATACCGCACAGCGTTTCTTTTGGGAAAATAAATTTCATCAAGCTATCGTTGGTTTTCTATGCCTTCCAGTCCCCTACGAACACGCACGCAAGTAACAGTAATTTATTTTACATTATTACCACCCCTTGTTGCTGCTTTGAGCTGCGCAAGTAGATTAGATTTTGCACTGATTTTACTTTGTATTTATTGATTAATTATATAATATTCTGTTACGAATTTTGTATATATGTAAATAATTTTAGTGAAATCATACCAAAAAATTTTAGTATTTCTTGTATAATATAACATGAAATGCTTAAAAGAGACAAAGTTTTGTCTGAAAAATAAGATTACAGGGATAAATCTTTTTAACATTGAGATAAATGACTTTAGCGATATGATGATGGTTCTGGTAACTAATTTTGTCGCCAAATTTGGCAACTATTGGGTGACATTTTCGTGCGGTCCCTCTAAACGTGCAATTGTACTGTAACTGAATAACCGTAATAGATCCTTCTACACGTAACTGTAACCGGATCCGGTCCTTATATGTAGTTTTAACCGTATATGCCTTTCAGTAATTTCGAGAAATGGAATGCATTAGGGATTTCTCGGCGGCTAGGAGAAAACTATAAGTCCGAAAAAAGCATCAGTTCTTAGTTCAGAGCCGAGTACGGAGTAATGAGACATCTCCGCGTGATCTTCGCTCTTTAGATGCACTTTTCATTGTGTTGTATGCAACGTTTTTAGTTTTGAAGTGCAAGCTACTGAATGTACTCTGTAGTATGGAGAAGAATTGTACAAGTCATTTTGTGGAAAGTTCCAGAGCTGTAAGGTGTCCTTTCGGTAAAATAAATGTAATCAAGCTGTCATCGGCTCTGTGTGCATTCAATACATTACAAACTTGTACGAACGCAACAATATATTATTCATCATCTAATATTTATTCAATAAAATATTGACCGCAAATGTTTGTTTCAAATAATCTTTTCGTACATTCTAATTGATACTCGGTGCGAATCGATTACTGGAACCTGGTAATGCACAATCCACGTGTTCTTGTGTTCTTTTTTTTTTTTTTTTTGAAGTAATTTTTTAAAACATTTTTTTACATTATTTTTTAGTCACAAATACTTTATCGCGTAAACTAAATACCGCATTTCTTTAGTTCTGAAACACCCCCCTTAATTTCAGAACTGTGAGCAAGGAAAAGGGAGAGACTGATTCTAAAGAACCAAGTTAACTAAACAGAACAAACACATCCAACATTTATTTTTTAATAATCCATTTATTAACAACAGTAGAAAGTTATTTAATGATTCAGAAAAAATAATTACTTCTGTAAAATATATGGTTCTAAGACACACCTTGCTTTTAGCAAAGCTCACGTAAAAATAAAGTGCGTTTTAAGATCGAAGAACAACGATAGCTACCGTGTAGTTGCTAAGAATAGAATAGCGTACTGTTAAGAATTTGTTTAATGCCGATTCTCCAGATGACTTAAAAGAGAAATATTGAGAAAGAGAGAAGAGGAATGAGGTTTTTTGCGTGTTTACTTCTTTATTTCCAGGAACTGTTTTCAATACTTATTTTTAAAAAAGCAACCATTAAACTCTTTATAGCCATTTGAAGAATTTCTAGAGCTGAAGCGTAAAATCCTATCTACAAAAGCGTTATTGTATTTGACTGCTATTTTGCTGTTTGTACCGTGACTACTCATTTGAGTAAATTTGCCATAAAAATATTTAGAGCCATTTATGTCACATAAAAAATTCTTCAGAACAAGAATAAATATTATTAGCACACATGCCGGGCAAATTAAAAGTTTTATTGATATTCTGGAGTTAAAGAGAGATGAGTTATAAGTCTCCCCCTTCAAAAACCTACTGGAAGGAATAAAATTGAAGTTCCTGAACAACAAAAGTATATTTTCTTTCGTAACATTCGCATTTTAAAGGATTATTCAGAAACGGAATTTGATTAAATTAAACCTTTCCTAGATCGAAGTGTATTGAAAGTATCTTGTAGCTTCCTTCTTTTTAACCTAAACAAAATCCTTGCAGAAATTTTAGTTAATGTTTGTTAAATCAGATTGTAAATGCCAATGAGCAGAATATCAAATAGCGAAAATCTATCCCCTGTTTCTGTAGATTAATTATTTTTTCCTAATTTTAACATCTAAACTTAACTGCGATTAAAGTGCCAAATGCTTCTTTCGTATTCCTACCACAGAACCATTACTTTTGGGAGGAGAGGCAATCAAGCTATAAAACGTTTGAAAGCCTACTTTTATAATTTCTGTTAATACTTTACTGTCTTTCACTTATGGTGTTTTGCTGTATGGTTAAAAGTTTGCCGTCAGTTTTATAAACTAATTTCCGATAAGCTATCGAGTTCACACTTTATGAACAATGCAGTGAAGCGTCTTTTTTTAAATTCGATTTGAATTTTCTTTTAAAATTTAATATTGGAATGATTTTTTGAATATATCATCGTTCAATCAACAAACAAAAAATCTTAGAATTTAATGTTTGCTGCATCGGATGGAAAGAAGGAAAATTTTTTTAATGATGCGTATATGAGATTTTTAAAGTATTGGATTTTTTAGAAAATCCCTTAATTTTTTTTAACTATTTAATGTAGCAGAACTACCGGAAAGAATAGAATCCTAAATTATTATAAAAAATATACTTTTGAATTAAATAATTTAATTTATAACGTGTCATTGAAACTAAAAAGATGAAAATCTTAAAAAAGAAAAAGAAATTTTTCATAAAACAAAGTTTTTTTGAAAACTCTTAAAACTGAACTAAAAACGAAAAATAAGTTTTATAGAATTTCATGGAAACAAGACACTACATCATTCCTTTTATAAAATTAATCTACAACTTTATATTCGGAAGTAATAAAAGCGTTAAATAAAATCTAATAATCAAATTACGTTCTCAAAAGCCAATATTTCCGTTGAATTTATCAGTGGCGTCCTACATTTTTATAATTCGGGAAATAATAATAATAAAAATAATAATTCGGGAATAAAATCGTAGATAAATTTTGTAAATAGAACTATTTAATCACGTAGTCCCATTAAATTACATAATAAATTTTTCTCTTTGTTAGTTCATCAGTTATTAGCTTTAAATAAAAGCTTACTTCATAAAAACTTTTTTAATTTATTTTTAAGAAACGTTTTAGTCGATATTGTTTCTCAATCAATTCAATTAAAAAAATTCCAACATTTTCACTATTTTTAAACAAGTCTGTCAATTATCGTTGACATTTTCCCCAATAATCTTATCTTACGCAAGTCTGGTCATTTATGTCCATTATTTCACCAGCCAACAATTAAAGGGCATTCGCTTGAATGGGGCAAAACTGGTTCTCAATGAATTCCCCTTCCCTTAAGAGTTGTGAATAGATGTAGCAAAAGCGTCTAAGACTTAGGAAGAAAATGTTTTAATGATGTTAAAAGAGTAATGTTGAAGATGGAGACTGAATTCGAGACTTGAGCAATCGATCAAGCAAATAGTAACGTTGTCTACTGACGAAAAAATAAGTAAATAAATGCATTAAACTCCAGATATTAAGAACATGTTCCTTTCCCATTATGATTAATCTATTGACAGTAGCTTAATCGATTATTATTTTAAGCTGTTCTAATAGTAGTAATGGTTACTATAAGTCTGAACAGCAAAAAGTGACAAAATGTCTGCAACAACAGTAGCAGATATATGCAAATGCACTTTGTGTACTGCTCCAACCAGAATTCTTTTTACTAGGAAAGTTTCTAAGAAAGACGTGAGAGTGGAATAGTAAACAATATATTTTTAAGCGCTTTTCCAAGGTCAGCGAGTTGTAAACAAGAAATCATATTAGTGACTAAATATTCAATATTTTCTCAAAATATTTGCAGTGACTTTCTTGTTTTCTTAATTCTTTATATAATTGAAAACAGATTCGAATAAAAACAAAGTATTTTTATTAAAAAAATAAAAGACAAAATAACAATAATAATAATAAAGAGAGGAAAATAGCTACTGAATAAATAATTTACGATTAATCTCCATCACAGATGCATTAGCTTTAGCTTCGATGGCAGAAAATTTTAGTTTAAAGTAGCTTCAGAATATTTTCTTTTGACTTTATCAGGTCCAGTTCAATTTCTTTCAATTTACGTCCAATTTTATACATCAAGGAATACCGCAATTCTTTGTGTAATTGGATTTTAGGGGAGAAAAAAGTATTTTCAACCAAAACAGGCAAGTTTCCTGAATAATCTTCAATTAAAAAGAAAAAACAAGTCGGGAACATTTTACTACAAAGAATAAACTTGAAATCAATCACTTTAATAACAAAGCTTCGAGTTAGTTAATTTTGAGGCTTTTTGAAGGAGGGAACACGAAAAATCATCGATACTTTTCCCCGGAATTTTAACAGAGTGCTATTTGGGCGTGCTGCCACTGGTACTGCGAAGGCATGTCGTGAAGAAACCAAAAATTCCTTAAAAGTTATGCTAAAAATCATTAGAGATGGGGAAGGGTATTAGCACAATTTAAGTTTCATTAATTCAATGGATTTATTTACTACTAGAAACATTTTCCTCGTAGTTTTCCTTAATAAAAGCTAAAAATAAAAAAATGAAAAAAAATTGGTGAGAAAAAAGTAAATTTGGTGATCGACCTGGAGATGGGTTGAATCTGAAGGGTTGGTATTAATACATTGTAATTCGAAATTCTACGATCTAAAGATATTTTTACCATTATCTGCTCAATTTCCAATCACTCACAATAACAGAATATTTAGGTAATTGAAAAATATTTGAAATGTGATCAATATTTATGAAAAACTAAGATCTGAATTAAAAGGCTAAGATCTGAATTAAAAGGCTAAAATCTCCCTTGTGAGAGAAAAATAGTTGGAAGCCAAACGCAGGACTCTTTGACCACTTCTGTAGCGTTGTATATATATTAAAAAAAAAGACGAGGTATGTAACGAAACGCGACTCGACTTTTAATAACCTTCCCTGTCGGGATTTTTTTCTTTTATGTTTTTAAAGTGCCATGACAGCCGCGCTTAAACGACTCATAACCAGGTGCGTTCTTTGCTGAAACTAGCAAACCGCATTGCTTCAGACCTCTCCTGGGTACAAGGGGGAAAAAACGAAGCTATAAAAATAATTAAACAAACAAAAACCTTAAAAAAGGGTTTTCTTAAACCTGTTGGCGTCATAACTCATGGCCATTAGTCGGCCGCCAGGTGGCGGTATTTTCCGTGGACCCTTGGGGTAATGCCTCCCCTGGAATGCTCGCGCAGCCCCCAGGTGTCATCGCTTTCTGTCGGCGACTATTCCAACATCGTTCACTGGATGATATTCGAAGAACACTTCGAGGAAGTGCAACAGCAGGAAAAGAAGATCCAACGTGCTTGGCTTGTAGACTTCCACCCGGGAGGGTGGAATACATGTAAGTGGTGGGTCAATGCGCGCGAGCCCTATCAATATTATTTCCATAAAAGGGATGTTTTAATGTATTTCTCGCTAAAAGGAAAATAACTGGGTTAAAAGACTTCAGGGCTTGGACCTTCGGCAATTTAAATGTCTGATGATCGATAGTCTAGGTCTGTATGTTCTGTGGCTGAAAACTTTCATCCACATGTATTCTGGATAACATTTATCAAACTGGCTGTAATTGCATCGAATAAAAGCGGGGCATATATATATTTGTGGAATACAAAAATTTAAAAATATTTTAATGCAAGCAATGTTAAATGGAATGCTCCTTTACAGACCCCGCACGAAAACTTGTTGTAGAAGAAAGTTTATGTAGAAGAAAACTGCCTATTTTCAACAGGCAAATTTACTCGAAATCTGTATTATTTAAAAGCTACAAAAACCACTATATTCCATTAAGCCATGTGTATTATAACATGTATTAAAATGTTCGCAAGTGTCTTTTCTTTTGTCACTATATAATTTATCCGCTTTTAATGAATCTCACTCCTTTTTAAGGTCATTACTGAACGGCACTGACATTTTCAATTTGTAACCACAAACTGGGAAGCTTAAGGAGTTTGTATTTATATTTTTGTTAATACTAAGCACACAAAATGAAAATTAACTCCACATAAATGGATACAACATCTGGGCATGCGCAAGTGTTGCAACGTCGATCAGAGATTCTTTGTAGGAATTACTGGCACTATTCGCAGAAATTTGTATTGGGTTATAACTGAAAATAAATTTTAAGTATAAAAAACGACAAAAAAATTGTTTTTGCAGCAAGGATTGAACGGACTAGAACACAGCAAGATGGTGCTGTCCTATTAAAAATGGAGCATATGATAACTTTATGATAACTTAACCAGTAACTTAACTTTTGCATATATCATAAAGGTCAGGTTAGGTTAAGTAAAACACACGAAGGCTATCTGCCTGAGGAAAAGGATGCCTTCGTGGAGGATTTCCTTGAGAAACTGGCTCGTATTTCATGACCCATATTGAGAAAAAACACAGAAACCCACCATGCAGCAAGCCCTTCCGCCTGCGATCGAGCCCGAATCGATCTCCCAGTATTCAGTGGTCTCAACCACTTGTGGGATAGAGTAGCGGTTCCGGTTACAGAGGATCATGAAGAGTTCAGCTGTTAAAATTCCTATTTTAAATCGTTAAATTCTTAAGCTGGAGAAACTAAAAGAAATTAAGCTGCGTTATGTAAAGGTTAGAAAAGATTTATACTTATATAAAAAATTTGCAAAGTTTGTAAAAGAAATTAGGGTACTCCTTGTTAAAGGGTCACTACTTAGAGCCAAATACAAACGTTGGTGGGAAATTTAACTAGAAGGAGATGACATAAACAAACGCTACGTAAATCGTCAAGGAAAGAATGATTATTTTATGAAATCAAGAATAACTATACAAAAAATTCAGCACAAATACAAAACAGATATTACTAGATTAGTTACGGATTGTACTGGAGGCATATAATTGCTATTTCATTCTACACCGAGGAAAATATATGAGCCTTTTCATGCTATCGACGAGGTAGAAATCTAAACAGTGGCGCTACGCAAATATTTATTTCCGCATTTTGTTCGTAGCGTCTCGTGTAAGACCAACAACATTGTATAAACATAATTTTAAGTTGTAGGCTGAACAGCGCGAATTCGTGCAAATTATAAAAGTAATTTTAATTTACCATATGATCTGTACTAGCAATTAAACTTACTAACTTTATGGGCATATACAAAGCGAAACCAATATCTACTAGTAAATAATAAGAAAAAAAAAAGGTTGTGTGAAAGGGCTCAGGTTTTAATCGTCGTCCAAAAGGATTTGTAAGGTTTTTCTACGCTTTCGCTGAGTTCGCAGTCTAATAGTCTGCTGTTGCACTTACTCCTGCTAACCCATTTCTTTTTGCCTTTTTAGCTTTATTGTTAAGCATCATTTTTTTCGCACCATATACAATCCAACAGCAAAATTACAAAAATTTAAAAGCAGCATTTGCTTAGAATTCTTGATGAAATTCGAAGTGTTGGCATACAATTTTCTATTTTTTCAGCGTTCATGATATTAATGTACAGTTTCCTTAGTAAGAAGTCTTGAAAAACTTTTTTTTATCTTTTTATTATTAATATTTCGTGTGTTAAATTTATTAATAAATATCATATTCTTCGTACTTATGTCACATAAAATTCAGTTGAATAGCAAAATCACAAAATATTTAAAAACAGCATATCTTTAGAATATCCGATATAGAGTCTCGCACGCTGGATATTAAAAATGTTTTAGTTTGTACTTGTTGCCATTGCTCGCTTTCGAATCACTGAGTTTGGAAAAAATTCATTAAAGTTTTACAAAATATGAAACATAGTACTCGAAATTCAACATTCGGGCTTCCACGTGCCCATGTTCAGGTGGAGAACTATATTATTCAAAATTTGATAGCCCTAGGTACCGTCATTTTTTCACAGTGTGAGAAATACACACATATTCAAGCAGATTTTTTATTTTTAATTTCTTTAAAAGTAGTATAGGTCGATAGTACTTCATGGCAACAATTTGAAAAGTGATTCAGAATTACTCATTAAATTAATATTGATCAAACTATATTCTTGAATGGTCACCTTGTAATTACAGCTACATTACTTGTTTTTGGCATTTTTATTTAGAATGCGATACAACCGCCCTGCTAACCGAAGTTTGTCACTCAGTTATTCAATGTTTCAAAAAATTTAAAAATTACAAGAAAAAATAAAAGAACTTTGATACATAAATTAAAAATGATACTCGCATAACATTTACCGTACGGGGGGGAGAAGAGTATACTTTAAAAATAAAAAAGTAATAAAAACGCAATCATATAGCTACAGAACGGCCATACAGGAAGGAGGTTTATAAGGTAAAGGTTAGCGGATGAGGGAAAATTTGCATAATGCGCTGGTAATGTCGATTACATGAATTATTGCGTTCTTTTATTTCTTTTGGCGATAATGTGCCTATAAGAAATTTCCTTCTTTTGATCCAAGATAACGCGGAAATCCTTGCTTTAATATCTTGCATCTCCGAGACTCAAAGACAAAAGGTCTAGAGCATAAAGTTATATTTCTATAGTTCTGTATACAAATTAAATTTTTCCGAACTAAAAAAAATAATGGTTACTTGCTACAAAGTTGAACTTAGGTCAAAATACAGGATGCTGTAACATATAAGTATTTTAAATGGCTGTTCAAAAGAAAGAATTACCCTAATCATCCTTAAAAAAAATTTTTTTTTACACTTTCCGCTTTATATAGCCAGAAGCAGAATATGCAGATTTTCAGCTCTCTTATGAGGTTATAAAAAGGTGAATGCACAGTTTGCATGCATCAAATACAATAATAAAGCATTAAAATTCTTTAACACTTTTACGATTTAACAAAAAATCACTTTAATATCATTCTCCTATCTGGATAACATATTTTAAGAAAAAGTGACAACAGTTGTCATCTAAATTTTCGAAGGTTATCTAACTTACGTGATTTCTTTTCTGCTTTTCACAAAGAAACGAGAATGAGATTTTTATTATCAAATTATAACATTCAGTATCAAAGATAAGGATCTCCTTAGCAGTCCACATTTAAAAGAAGACTATTTCATAGACTCAGTCTTCATAAAAATAGGGAAAATTCAAATAATTTATTTGAATAATAGTTAAAATGAAAGTATATTTTTATTAATGATGGCGCATTTGAATCATATGAATTTTAAAAAGGATTCGAAAGTTCGAATTTTTGTATTTTGCCTCATGATTTTATTTCTACCCCCATATGTTAAAAAGGTATTATAATGGCTATCGATTTGTGAAATTCGTTTAGACAGTGGTTAAAGGTTATAGACCATTTGTAGTAGGAGAGAGTTTTAATTATGAGCAACGAATGACCAATAGCATTCCTGAATGCAAATGATTATAGAGCATTCCAGAAAATATTGTATAAAAAAAAAATATTCCTTGAAACAAAAGTTTCGACTGCAAGCCATAAAGTTCTATAACACTTGGAATTAGATTCTTAGGAAAAGGGATTATTCTATTGCACATTGCTCGGCAAAGTTCGGAAAAACCTTTTCCGGATGTGATAATACAATAGCATACTATTCTTTCACCGCTATTTAATTGAGTTCCAAATAACAGCAATTTCAACGAGGGTATGTTGCATTGCTTTTTAAAACCGCAATATCAACTTTGCTACTTGACGTGGCTTTTTTAAAGTCTTGTGGTTTGCAAATGCCTTTCTATAATTGTAATGAAATTCAGAAGGTTTAAAAGGAAATCTAAATTAGATTCTGGGATTTCAAAGCAGAAAACGAAAACTTTCTATTACCTTTTATTCAGATTTTGTCTATTATATAATTTACACTACATTAAAGATCTGCCAAAAGAGAAATATTTTCGTAGATTCGTCTAGCGTGCCTGCTACCTATACATTTTTGTACTTTTATCAATTTCTATGCAACCAACCAACTTTTTTAACTCGGAACCGAGGCGACGCTATCGAAATCTAGCCAAAGACTTGCATTCCAAAGACTTGCTTCATGGCTTAAACAACTTGGCCATTGGTTGACTTTTTTGTTGGAATGCAATTAGAAAGCACTTGAGTGCTGTCTTGGATGGTATACGTTCTTCGATGAGATTCTGAGAGAAATATGTGCCTATATACATAATCAATTATGAAAAAGTAAAGGAGAATGAGTGCCCTTAAAACAGACACCCATTCTTTTTAGGATTCTAGTTGTTATAGAGGATTTTCTAAGTAGTTCGTATTCACGATGCACGAAGAGGAAGTCGGTCCATCTTCATGGCTCGTCCGCCGGAAGCTGAATCATGAATAAACATCAACAGTCTTATCCAATCAGCCACAGCTGGGTTTACTGAATATTGGAGAAATCACGAAATCCATTTCAGCTAACTCATTCACTAGAACCATGAGCCTGGAATGAACTACTACTGTGCAACATTCTTAACCACTCGGCCATTGTGAGATTTGCGTGTACAAGTATTTAAGCAAATTGCCATCAAATTTATCTCCCTGGAACACAAATAATATTTGTCAGCCTGAAATATTATACATTCATTTAATGCAATGAAATCTTACGTCAGTTCAGTTTTGTGCATTCCCTATTTTGTTCCAATCATAGGGGACAAATGTGAAATCTTAGAAATAAATTATTAGAAACATCCCAAGAAAAAAAAATATTACCAAAGTTATTTATCGCAGCTTTAGCTAAAGACCATTTAGGGACTATTTGATAAATTAAATTTCATAATTTTAAATTTCATAATTTTAAATCAAATAAATGTCAAAAAAATTTGCTGAGAGAGAAAACCTGAACTTTACTATTAATGAATCTATCGACAGGAGAGGGAGAAGAGAAGAATGCTTACTGGATTACACGGTTTGCGGAACCTAGTTGCTAAAAAATACCAGTATTTCATTAAATTGAGCCTTTGTGTTTTGTTCTGTTCCGTGCAAAGCCGCTTAAATAAAAAAAAATTCAAGCTGTAGTTTTGAATAACTCTCCGAAAACTGAATTAGATTTAATTGAGATAAAGTTCTTGCTGCACGAAATTCCCAAAATTGAATGCTGAAGGAAGTTTTACAAAACGAAAAGTTCGAGATCACTTTTTTCCTTGCCTTTTTTTGTTGTACCTTATGAAAAATTTTGAAACGCGGAAAGCTGCGCTTAGCTTTTGTCGCTGAACATTTCGAAAGTCCTTTAAAAAAAAGTTTGTAAAAAAAAAAAAAAAATTAAGAACATAATTTCACATTCCAAAATTCCAAGTAAGATATTGCCCCAGCTTAAGAAAACGTATTTGGTTTGTGCATTGACAGCAAACGATAAGTTTTCCTAAGCGCTTTCCTACAGAAGGGGGAACACTGAATTTTCATTCAATTTCTGGATTAAATATATTATATATACACACCTACTCTGAATATGGAAATGTTAACTGTAGAAGATGAAAATCTCTGTAAAACAGCATATTTTAGAGATTCGATAGAGCTGAAGTACGTTATGCATTTTTTAATAATTGTAAACAAAATTGCCGCTATGCGGTTGTCCGAAATAAATTAAAATTTAAGTTAAGAGCAAAAAAAAAAAAAAAAATAAAAAAAAAAAAAAAAAAAAAATGAAATTCGGAGGGGGACGTCATTTTAAAATTATATAGAGAAGGATCAGACTAGTAATAATTACACATGCCTATTTAATACAATTTGAAACAAATATATATAAGAAATCTAAAATACTCCACAAATTTTTTAGATCGACAAAAGCTGCCTTGCGAACTCCTGGGAAAACACTTCGGGGAAAACTAGGCTTCTTCATTCTGCGAAATTTCACGAAATACTGTTTATTTTTTACCAACAATAAAACTGGTTTATATATTAGCATCTATATTAATTAATAATGAAGAATCTAAATGTTTGTATGTGCCTCGCATTGTGAGAAAAACGGCGATACAAAGAACTACCAGATTTTGAATACTCGTAGTCCATTACTTGAATATGTGCCATCGAAGACGCAATTTTGAATTTTAAGACCAGAAAGGCTGATAGTTTCGAAATGGCATTTTGCGTCGAATCACTAACAGCGTTGGATGATTTTTCAAAGTATTGCCACCAAATATTATTAATATAAAGAAACTAAATAATGAAGAATCTGCATGAATGCATGTTTCAGGCATTGTGAAAAAAAGTATCTAGAGCCATCCAATTTCGAATAATATACACCTCCACCTGAATATGAGCACCTGGAAGCCCGAATTTTGAATTTATTTTTTTATCTATTTCATATGTTGTAAAATTTGAACGAATTTTTGATTAACAAACTCAACGACTCCAAAGCGAGCGATAGTAACACTGTCTATCAGAAAATCTAAAAAATGTTTATTTCAAATATTTTTAGCCCAGATGCTTTCCAAACGTGTGTAAATGAAAGAAAGAAAGAAGAAAGAAAAAAAAAACCGCCCTTTTTGGACGTAAAAGAAAATTTGAATTAAAGAAATCTGATTTATTAGAAAACGTAATGTTGGACGTAAAAGAAATTTGATTTATTAGAAAATCTGTTTTAGATTTTCTAATAAAAAAATAAATTAAAGATTAATAACAAAGAAAATCTAAAAGCTTTCAGATTTTCTTTCTTTTATTAATATACAAGGTTATTTCAAAAGAAGAAGATTTCAAAAGAGAAGATTTCAAACATTTATTTCTTCCAAAACTACAAAAGATAGAAACATGATTCTAACGTTAATGGATAGAGAAAAGTTTACAATTATCGTATGCATTCAATATGAGCACCGTGTGTGAAAGATGAAAGTGGATTCATCGGAAAAAATTAATCGTTCAGCAAAATTGTCTTCTTCCATATCATGTAACATGCTACTGCAAAATTCGTACCTTTTGTTGTGGTCGTCAGGATGCAATACTTGCAATAACTGCAGTTTGTATGGCTGCATGTGCAGACGATGTTTTAGAACTCGCCATACCGTTGGTTGAGGAATTTCATGTTCTTTGCTTGCTCGCGATGTGGCTTCCTTTAGGCTCCAACCGACAAATAATACCAGAACAAACAACAGCACCAATCGGCCATAATTAGAACTTTTACCCGTACTAATAATAAATTGTAACTTTTCTCTATCCATTAACGTTAGAATCATGTTTCTTTCTATCTTTTGTACTTTGGAAGAAATACATGTTTGCATTCTGCTCTTTCTTTTTGAATAACCCTGTATTATTAGTTACATTAAATTTAACATGATTAAGTATTACTTTAATTTTTTATTATTTATTTATTATTGCATGAGAACTTAATGAAATTTCAATTAACAAACTCAGCGATTTAAAAGGAATATCTTGCCAATCGGCAAAACGTAAGATAACTATGTTTTCATTTAGTTCAGGAAATTGAGTAGTTTAAAAGAAATGTGTTTCCGCGCGAAATAAAGCATTTTTTAATCTTCCATGCGCCTGTGTGTGGCCATTAAACAAAACGCAAGATATTTAATTTTTCTTTCAAATTTAATCTGTCTCTTATTCACTACAAAAAATAATTAAATAAATAGATAAATAAAAAATCTGAAAGCTTTCAGATTTTATATTACACGCAAACGAGCGTTTTTTTAGTTTAGTTAGATTAGTTTAGTTAGTTAGATTAGTTTTTTTAGTTAGATTTTATATTACACATACGCGTGTCGACAGCATTTGGGATAACGCCATATTGGGTTTACTTAAAAACAGCTTATCTTATCTTTAGAATTTCTGATAGACAGTCTCACGAGCTGGAGATGAAAATGTTTTATTTTCTACAATGTTGCCACTGCTCGCTTTGAAACTTTTGAGTTTTTTAATCAAAAATTCGTTAACGATTTACAAAATATGAAATAGACAATAAATTCCATATTCGGGCTTCCAAGTGCCCGTGTTCCGGTGAAGGACTATGTTATTCAAAATTTGATGACATTAGGTACCGTTGTTTTTTCAAAATGCGAGAAATATGCATACGTTAATGTAGATTCGGCGATTATATTTGGTGGCAACAATTTAAAAAATGATTCGACGCAAAATGCCGTTTTGAGACTAACAGCCATTCTCGGCTGAGGCCGATTTGGACTAAAAAAAAACTGGACTCATTAAAATCGATATATGTATGTATATACTTTCTCTTTTTTCAGAGAACTAGCTTAGGTGGCTAGCCGCACAAGCTTCTAGTAATAATAAAATATATATTATTTTATAAAAATGTGCCGAAATGTGGTAAATAACGCCAAAAATATTTTCCATTTGTTCATTTAAAGATATTACAAATGCTTAAATAATCGTAATATATTGTCATTTCGAGACTTTGCAGCAAGTCGGAGCAGAAAATTTTTATTTAGCAATTTTATAATTATAGTAATTTTCAAATTAACAAGGAGGAAATTCTTAACAAGACTTCTTCCATCGCTTCAGACAAACAGCGAAAGCGAAATAAAAGGCATCCAAATTATTTCCCAACATACAATTTACGTCACATTCACATAACAGAAAAAAACGAAATAAGTCTGAACAGAATTCATAAATTGTCAATATGGAGACGGTCCCTCTCTTAGTAACGTTTTTCGGTCATCCATTCATACTTTTACATCTATCAGTGGAGTAAAAAAGTGAAAGTCAGGAAAAAGAAAACCCCTTACCCCCGGGCGGATGAAGGTGTTTGTTTTGAAAGCATAAACGCGTATACATTCAGATGGAGAACATAGATTAGGTTATCACCGGTCTTCCCAGCGCCCAGACACTGAGTCTGCAAAAAGTTGCAACTAATGCCCATCTCGGGGCTTTCATTAGAAGCGATTACTTAGTCAATGAATGAGGGCGCTCTATTGGACCTACTGGATTGAATATTTAATACGAAAAAGATTGCGGATTAAGAAGGGAAAAAGGAAGTAGTATTGTCATAAATACATATTTATTACTGGATCAACTATCTTCTCTACAGTTAACATTAAGCAAGGTTTACTTGCACAAAGACCACACGCAATCCACACATGTTAAAAAATAAAAAAATTTCCTAAATTTTTGTAGTAGTTCTTTGGTTTTCTGAACACTATTCATAGAATGCAAATGAAATTTGGAATTTAAACAGCTTTAGCTGCTTTCAGAATATATATATATATACTGAGAAAGTTGAATATATATATATTCTAGTCACACCATAATATTTCGATCAGCAAGAGGATGATGTCAAGTATTAGTTTTCCTCCATTCATTTTGCCTTTTTTTTTTAATATTGTTGCGAAAAATTCGGCGGTTGCGCCTGTATGTAAGCTTTCCGGCATAGCACTAGGGTTGCCATAAAATAGTGTATGGTAGGGTTGCCAGATTGGCGACCTTATCGCCCATTTGGCGACCAAATCGACGATATCCCATGGTCCAATCGGGAAGCTTCTAGAATAACTTCCTGTCGAGATATTTCTCGAAACGTGTGGAACTTAAAGAAAAGCTATATAAACCCTTGCGTTTCTGAGAACAGAGAAATTGTGAAGTAGTGTGATTAGTTGCGAGGATTGCGAGAATAGTTGCTTACTGTGAGTGCTAAGCAACGCGAGAGTTTTGTGAACGGAAAGCGATCGAGATAGTGCTTTGCCGTGAAGCTACTTTTACAGTATAGCTTGACAGTGTATTGGTGATTGTTCCACGGTGTTTATTATAAGTTTAGTGTTGCCGTGAAGCTACCTTTACAGTTACAGCCTGAAGCTGTGTGGCTGATTGTTTCAGCGTATTTATTGTAGATTTTCGACGCTTTTAACGGTAATTTTGGAACTGTGCTGTAAATAGTGATTCTTATAAATAAATTGTGCTTTTTATTGTTCTGCATCGTGTTTTCATCGGGTACTCTCAAATCCACGAACCCGTATAACGCAACAATATGGACATATAAAGGGAAATTGCTCACACGATTTTACATGGCCTTGGTCAAAGGTAACCCGTATAGTGATGGAAGATTTTCTAGAATTTTTTCCTTCGATTTCGTCGGTTCACTGTAAATGTCCGTATTACTTTTCAAACTATTACCACCAAATATTATCGCTCTGTGTTATATTTAAAGAAATTAATAATGAAGAATCTGCATAAGTATACATATGTTTCTCGCACTGTGATAAAACAACGGTACCTAGAGCCATCAAATTTTGAATAACGTAATCTACCATAGAATATGGGCATGTGGAAGCCCTAATTTGAATTTGAAATTTGTTTTATTATTGATTTCATATTTTGTAACACTTCAATGAATTTCTGATTAACAAACTCAAGGATTTCAAAGCGTAGCAACACTGCACATACACACTAAAAAAAAAAAATCTCCAGCGCGCGAGACTATATCGGAAATTCTAAAGATATGCCGATTCTAAAATTATTTTGCGATATTGCTGTTGAATTGAATTTAACGGTTTAAGTGCGAAGAACATGATATTTAATAAATAAAGGTAGCCCAGAAAACGTTTAAAACACGCCCCTCTGGGCGTAATTTAAAATCTGAAAGGTTTCAGATCCCCACCACACACACGCACACACACAAAATTCAATATCATTTTCTTTCCAGTTTTTACCGCAAAACAAACCAATCAACTAAAGACAGTACGAATGCATACTTCGCCTCAGGCAGATATTCCTCAAGAATTTTGCAATAATTAATTGTATATTGTGCATGCCTTCATTAAAAACACTGCTATTATATAACAAATGGTTTAACTGTTTAAAAACCAGATTCTCCTCTCCCAAGAATTCTTTAATTTAAAATTAGGCAAAAGAACAACCTTCTTTTGACGCAGATTTTAAATACAAGATTGTTGGTTAATCCAGTTTTAAATTTTACATTGGCGTGTTTCTCTTCTAATTTGATTTAATTAATGTTAATAAAAATGCTAATGGGAAAGCAAATTGTAAAACTCCACATTTATTCATAAAATGGGAGTAGATAATGTATTAATAAATATCAGTTTACAAAACATGAATTGACTTTTTAAACACAAGAATAGTGAAGTAAATATTCACGTTTGCTAATAGAATGTGGGATGAAATTACATTTTATTTCATTATTCATTCCGCTTTGGAAGATCATTCAAATTTAAAAATTACTTTATTGCTTTGCTTTCGCAAAAAGCATTAATTTAATAGTATCTTCAGACAACATTTAGTTTTTTACTTTTGCCCATCACAAATAATTTTATTTGCATTTATCACTATGTATAAAATTCTATGGTTGTCATATTTTCTCATTTTGGTTCAAAACTTATTTCTTGATTTTATTAATTCCATTTGCTCTTATTTCCATACTGTCGAACATCAAGCCCTGTAGACTAGAGTCCGTGAGAATACAATAAGTTTGCCAATACACTCCAGTAAAAAATTCTGCTATACAGTTCAATAATGATAAAACAAGTAAACAAAGTACTTTTTAGTTAACCCAGTATTAATAACCAAAGTTATCAAGAAAATGCCTTCTTCCCCCACTAACAACTTCCTTGAATGAGTGAATTGAACAACTTTTTTTATATATGGTCCATATTTTTATACCATCAGCAACTCATTGCATAATTAAAAAACTCACTGTTATATTAACTTTATTGTATATAATAAAAAATTCAATTTTCACGTAATTAATATCAGCAGTGTGATACGATGATGGTGGAAAAGCTAGATTTTTGCGATTTCCGTGATTAGGCAGTAAGTGGACGCATATATCAGCTCCTTAAAGTTCATTTAGTCTGAAATGTGATTTAAAAGTGTAATATATCTGGCCGTAACGAAAATTTTTCGCCAAAAAAGTTCTTAATAAAGTTAGAGGAAAAAAAAACAAGGAAAGCAGTATCTTTAGTGGGAGTAGTAAATACCACGCAAATCTATGATGCTCTGCAAACGTTTTTCTAGTTTTTCAAAGCCTTCGGCCCAGAAAGTTGGTGGCCGCGAGCCGAAAAACATATCAACCTCATTTCGGACCTCCTGTGCAGAATAGAAGATAGCACCAGCAAGATGTAGCTGCATGTGTGAAAAAAGGTCCAAATGAAGGATGTCTGGGTTATATGGTGGATGTGGCAAAAGATCCCATTCGAGTCAGAGCCCAGCCAGTGAAGGCAGACAAATACGGCAACATTACTTTTTTGGGCCGGAACTGAGTTCGACGTTTTTTCTTGATAGTAGCATCAACACGGACTAACACCTCGCTGTAAACCTTATTGTCGAGGGTTTTACCTTTTTCCAGATACTCTTTGCGAATCATATCACGGCAATCTTTCCAGGTACAAAGCATGATCTTTTTGTTAGTCAAATTATGCTTTGCCACGCTGTTGACTGGCTCACCGGGCGCAGACGAACCCCCTTTACGATCTGTGTTGTTGAAGTAAATCCACTTTTAATCGCAAGCGAGTATCCGGTGCAGAATTTGCTCCCTGCGTTGATATTCGAGCAGATTCTTGCGGATCAAAACATCTATCCTTATCTGCCTGCGTGAACTCATGCGGCAACCAGAGATTGTACGTTATGTTTATGCTAAAAATAACAGGGCTACTAATGGACATGGAAATAAGGTATAACTCTATAGCAAGCTCTCGAGTGCTCGCATACTGATCTTCCACAATTTCTCGCCGGCGAGTCTAATCAACATCAGTAGGCCGCCCAGAGCTCTGTTTCTTGAATGCCATAGTTCTTGTTTTTGAAGTTACGGTACCAAAACTTCGCAGTGTCATATGGTACAATATTAGCACCTAAAGCTGTACACATCATTTGGTGACATTCTATAGCTGACTTTTTGCAACAAAGCTGTAAGTAAGTTATGGTTCTAATCTGATAGCATGATAATTCCATTTCAGACAAACTTGTACTTAATGATAACGATACTCCTTTTACAGATTTCACACCACAGTGTTCTAAAGCAAGTCTCTTTCTTTCAAATGACAAAAATCGTTTGACTAAATATGATTAAGCACGCCAACGCGAACTGTTTGTTCACAGTATATTTGCGGTGGCGGGAAACTTGCGTTAAAACCCAATATATTACCTACCTGCTCAGAAATTCGTATTACTTGCGGAGAAAAAGACAGCAGGTCGGGAAAAGTAGAAATCTTTCATTTGTCATGATGTAAACTAGGAAAATGTCTAGTTGCCCTCCCCTATCCCATCAACATCTTTGTGCGTAGACAGAAAACGACGAGATTTATGATCAGATGAATAACGAAGCCGGATTTCTTATGACATCTTACTCGCATGATAGAAAAGTAAAGTATTTACATATTTTTCTTTCAAGTACTTGAACTGAATGCAAAGACTTAATGTTCTTTTTTATTTAACTTTAGCCAAGTTGACAAAACAATTGAATAGAGTTTCGTACACTCACGAGCAGTTTACCTCCTTTTTAAAAGAAATATACCCTTATTCTTTTCAATTATTTTACAGTTAATAAATAAAAGAGCAGAATGTAATAATTGCAGAAAACTGAAGCAGATATAAAAGGAAAGAATAACTGATAACAGTAGGGAGAATTTAGCAAGTCTGACACGTTACAGATACGTTTTATACTACATCTGATTAAAACTTAAAACTCGGACAAAAATTTCTTCAATATTAGTATAATTTGTATTACTACTATTTAGTATTACTAATAAAATAAATTAGTATTACTAATAAAAAATTGTCGTGTTCGTTATTACCGAAGTAATTGGAAACTGCCATTTAATTAAGATTAACTGAAGAGCTTGTTTCATTTGTTTATATCAAAAAAGAAAGGCGTGAGCTGTGTTTAACTAGCTGACACGCGTTTAACTGACTGTGTTTAACTATTAGCAAGTCTGACACGTTACAGATACGTTTTATACTACATCTGATTAAAACTTAAAAACTCGGACAGAAATTTAGGTGAGAACTCGGACAAAAATTTCTTCATTATTAGTTTAATTTGTATTACTACTATTTAGTATTACTAATAAAATAAATTAGTATTACTAATAAAAAAATTGTCGTGTTCGTTATTACCGAAATAATTGGAAACTGCCATTTAATTAAGATTAGCTGAAGAGCTTATTTCATTTGTTTATATCAAAAAAGAAAGGCGTAAGCTGTGTTTAACTAGCTGTGTTGATTTTTCAATATTTTGTCAGCTTAAATGAAAACCTAATTTTTGCACGAAAATTCGTCTTCCATATATAACAGATTATAAAAATGAAAACAAAACTGGATTCTAAAATGCCCGTATCTTTGATATAAGCATTAAAAAGACGTTAAATTTATTCTTTTTTTCTTCCAGTAAAAAAAAATACATGTAGCATGTTTCATATATTTTTGTTGTAGATTTGTATATTTTGATGAAGGTTGTAATTAAAATAAATTCAATCATTGAAATTAAAAATTAATGTTTTTTATTGAAACTCATGTTAAACTATTATAAAATCTATGTGAAACAAATATGTAAACGCTAAAAATTAGAACAGATATGAAAACAATATCTGCGAGAAATTCTTAAGGATAGAGAATAAATGACCAACTGTTAAAAACCGTGGTTTTAGTGCACAGAAGATGAACCTTTTACAGTATTGATTTTCAATTTAGTATTTTTCCTGTACGTAAGATAAATATCACGCAGTTTTCCTTAATTAATATATGTAAAATAAATTCCTCGGTACTCAGATCTCTCGGTCTTTAGAAAAAATAAACTTTGAGTACTTTGGCGTCATTTATAAAACCACCACGAAAAACATCAAAAGACTCCAAGACTATTTCGCTCTAGGAGGAAAGAATTCGCAAAATATATTTAAAAAAAAATTTGGCATTTCATGAAAGAAAACCTGTAAAACATCTATGCACTATCCCATTATGTCAATAAATCATAAGGCTGATTGTTTCTGATAAGACTGTGCGGAAACGTCATATGATCTCTGTAACTCCGTCTCTTACACCTGTTAGAAAATTTCATGCTCTCCCAGGGATAATGTGCGCAAGTGTCACATCACTACCAGTTCATTGTGGAGTACAGGAAGATGAGAATGAAGTTTTCTTGGCAAAGAAAGGAACGACTGTACTCTAAAAACAAAGAAATTTTATGAAATTTCATTCTGTTAACCGGCCGATAAATATGGAATTTAGCAAGATTCATGATTTAGGTTCGTGTATGCAGGCTAGGGAAAAAGGGCTCCTCGATAAGGCATATAATAACACAGATTCTCCATGGGCTATAGCTGCAGCATCTCTCCATCTTTTGGTTGGGCATGTTGACCTCAATTCTCATCACTTTCAAGTTAAACTCAAATTTCCCAGTGTGTTCTTTTCGTGACTCTGGACAACCCATGGATAAAGAACATTTAAACTCGTGCTCTGCACTTATAGTGGTTTTAATTATGTCACTCAGAAGTAGAGGAAGACAAGACGGCTAATGGCTAAGTGGCAACAGCAGATATTTGTAAATAATAATTAAGACCAAAAAGTTTTATGAGGGCATAGCACAAAGGAAATAAAACAACTAACGGTATTTTCTTTTGAGGAATCCTGTTGTTATGTTCAAGGAGCATACTCATTACTGCTTAGTCACTCATCACTGCAAGATTTTTTTATAAGATACATTGCACGAGTGGTCTGAAAGTCTTACCTTCTGTGTTTCAGGTACAGGTGTAATTGCATCTCTATATATACATTCAAATTACTCAAATCGGCTGATAGCTTTAAATATTCAGCATATCAGAATGAACAGCATAATTGTTGCGGCTTTAAGAGATGTGGCTCCATGTTAGGTGCAAAGTTTTACGAAGCAAGAGGTTTTATGGTTCTCACGCATGCTTCCGTAGCAGCATTTTCCTTTCTTCAGTTATCCGATATCTTGGTTGCAATGTATGTTGTATAATGTTGCCCCACAGCACATTTCTACGTAATTCCCAAACTGGGTGAAACTTTTAGACGACCATTTGATTTGTACTGCCAGATGTGCCTATCTACCTATCGAGAAAAATGCCATTTATGAATTTTAACCACATTGGCCACATTTTAACCACAATAGTATCATGGGCAAGAACTTCAATACTGTCAAAAATACAAAAACATATCTGACTGATACGCAGGTATCAGCTTTTGTTTGTACCACTGGTTAAGGTCCTTATCAACTTGTAGCTTTTGTTTGTACCACTGGTTAAGGTCCTTATCAACTTGTTGGGTCCCTTCAATGGAATAAAAACTAAAGCTTAGCTATCATCTGGGACATGACAATAAGGGAAGGAATACTGAAAGAAAATCTGGAACAAGAACGGAAAATATATGACTAGGACACTACTGTTGATTCTACCATCTACTTTTCCTTCTTTGTCCCGGAGACATAGCGCTAGGTTCTAGATTGTTTATTCGATGGACAGGAGAGCAGCCTGATGAGGCATTACTCAGTTGACCCAGCTGTTTTGTGGATGACGAAACAAGATTTGTTGTTTGTATAGTAATTTGTTACGCAGATTGCAATACAAACTGCCAATTGTTATCTGCGCCAAACCAATGGTGGAGAAAAAGAATAAAGCCGATAGTTGCAAATTAGAATCCATCAGTCGAAGTGCCACATAAATACAAAACACGTATCTGCTCAAAGAATTTGAAGAATAATGAATTAATGGGATAGTGCAATTCGCGAGAAGCGTATATTTTTGGATATATTATTTTCACGTAATAGCTGTTCTGAATGAAAATGTTACACTCTGAAAGATTCCTTGACTTTAAGTACACCCGTAAATATTTTCTTGTAAACTTCTAGAAAGTAACCAAAAAATCAAATGTTCTAGAACTTTAAAGTCGAATATAAATGAAATAACAAAGTGCCGCTTAGCATGTACATAATATATATATATATATTTCATACGTGAATAGTCCTTTGTGCAAACACAGCGACATTATGGTCAGGGCTTTCGAATTTTAAGACCATTTAAAATTGTATTTTTGAATTGCAAATTAAAGGCCTCCTTTCTCTAGACTCCGCGAAGCGTATAGAATATCAACTACTACTATATATTCTAGTTGCGTTACATTACCAAGAAAGAGCAAATTTAAAATTTCAACGCATGGCAATTAGCATTAAAAAACCGATTAATATTCAGATTGTAACAATAAACTGTTTTCACGCTCAATTTACTCCACCATGCTAAGCCAAATTGGCGAAGAAATTTCGTACGAGCAGCAAGGAAAAGAAACTTAATCCCATACTCAGAAGCACTTTGATAAAAAATCGCGAAGTCATAACCCCAATCTAAACCATCGACAAAAAAGGGCCAACGACGAAGCAATAAAAAAAGCGTAGATGCTAAAAAATAGATCTGGCAAGCATGCTTTGATTTAATTGTTTCAACCTGTTAAATGAGGATAAAAAAAAGAGGCTAGGTGTGTTTCTCCGAAAATCTTCCTCCTGCATACTAATAACAAGATTTGGCTACTTTGGCGACGAAACCGTGGAGATCCGTCATGTTAATCGGAGTGACCAATCAGCGGCCCTAGATCTTTACGGACTTGACCCCACGATTCTTATCGTTAAGTTCTGAAGAGATGATCACGTGTTGGGTCGAGCGGGGAGGATTTCTTTCTTTTTTTTTTAAATACTTTTTATTAGTATTATTATTTTTCTCTCTCTTTTTACCTTATCGTCATGGCAAGGTCAAATTCCAGCACTCGACGTTCGTTTGAGCGCGGTTTCGTGTACGGCGCGGTTACTAATCTTTTACTACTGCTGGGTGGGATCATTTGGCGCGTTATCGCCCTCGGGCGGTTTTACTCCCGCGCTTCTTTCATTCAAAAATACACGCTTTTCTTAACGGCGTTGGCCGGGAAGTTAGCTATCGTGAGCAATGGTGCCCATGATAGTGAACTTCCCGACCATTGGTAGTAATAGTTCTCAGCGTTACAATTTTGTAAAGCACCACGGTGTCAAGTGAATGATTTAATGACATTTTCCACGATGTATGCTTTTAATCTGTAACTTTCGGGATCGAGAAATATAAAAGGAAGGGATTGTGCTTTCTCCCGGTTTGAAACTACGGATCTTGCGACTGCTGCTGCTTGGTTAAGTACACAGAACACTTGGGAAAATACGATAATTCGTTACATTCTCTCCCTCATAAAGGGAGAACAGTGAGGAACGCGAGACCAGGTCGACTAAATCTAGGCGGTGACACGAAATTCGTAATATTTTATTTCGGATCCCACTATAAAGAGTATACGCCTTTCAAGAGCAAGAACTGTTAACTAACAAATATCACATTTAAAAGTGATATGGGAATAAAATGTGTGAGAATAAAGATTGCTTGTTTAAGACTGAGGTAAATCACATAAGTGGATTAATGTCTTTATGGAAGGCTTTCTAAAGAAAAATGCCTTAAAGTCGAATTAAACCATGAGAATTTCCATGTAGTGAGGCCGGTCGCCGCGATTCTGAGTTAAATTAGCCCTTTCATCTTTTTTATCCACTGATGGCCATCGAATTTATATAAAACTTGAACATTTGTCAACAAATAGATAAACATTGTACATTAAACTGTTTTCAAGTTTTTTGAAGTCAAGTTCTATGATATATAGAAAAAAGATCATTTAACTCGTTACTGGATAATGCTCCCTATTAAATATATTCTGTATTAAAAAAATTTGTTCAACGGAAATGTTTTTTAAAATAATTGTTTCAAAGGAAACGCAATTTATTATTTTTTCTAAATAAGTAAAAAACACTAAAATATCATTACTTTCTTCACAATGCGAGAAACATACATTCGTTAAAGTAGATTTTAATTATTTAATTTCTTTAAATAAAATGCAGGGCAATAATATTTGGCAGCAACAATTTTCAATTCTTTCCATGATTCGACGTAAAATGCCGTTCGTGCTAACAAGTGCACAGAAAAGGGAAAAAAAAAAAAGGTCTGAAAGAGTTCAGATTTTAACAATCGCCCAGAAAGGCTCTTTTGATGTTTAATGTGGTTTATCAGTAGAGGTTATCGATAGAGATGGTCCAGGTGGGACACGAAACATTTTTAGCATAATAGATGAATATGCATTTGCAGTAACGTGGGGAAGTATTTAAATTTTTTATTAAGTAATTTATTCTATATATTATTTCTCCCTCGCCCCGCCCGCATTGTAACGACCCTCCTGTTTCGTTTAGCTACGAAATTCTTACTTAGTTAACTATTTTGCCGCTATAAACAACTTGATCTAACCTAGTGCCTACGAACATATGTAAAAAAAAGTTTACTATGCTTAACAGAGTAACACTTTCTCCAAATTATTGTTATTTCCTTAAACTATGCGCGACGTATCTGACTACAGAGTTGTTTTTTGATTTACATGATGTTTTGGAGGGCAGAATAATCTTTTTCTCGAACACAAGACTATTATATCACGTATATGGACGGCGGAAAAATATATGCGAGACTGAAATATTTTAACGAGTTCCGAACTTATCAGTGTTTCAGTTATCCAGTTCTGTAGCTCCTTTTTAAAAACCAAGCATGCGACGCAGGGATCATCTATTTGCCTTCGTGGAGGTTTTGTGAAGGGAATTTAACTCGTAAAAATGCAGCTTTAGTTTTGCGTAGATTTTGATTAAAATCGATTTCGAGGGCGATCAGAGAGAAAAAAAAATTCGTCAAAAATCTACGGAAAACTATAAGGTTGCTTCAGCCTAATATTAAATTTTATACTGGCGTGTTTCTTTTTTATTTGGAACTAATCCTTATTTACGTTATCCAGAAATGTGATATAGATTTTTTGTCTTATAATGAAAAGTCTATTCACTTGCAGAAACATGTTACCTCTTCATTAGTCGTCGGTCGTACTTTATAAAATATTATAAACTCACGTCGATGCTTTACTTGTGAATTGAACATAGCATTACTGAATTCAACGAAACTGCCTTTTTCAGTTATGAATTTTTTTTAAGCTTCAGGTCTAGTTATATATTCTCCCCAAAAGGTGGGGAGTTGACATAAACAAAAAAGTGAAAACTTTCAGATTGTATATTACGCCCAAAAAAATGTTTAACGTTTTGTGTGTTACCTTTATTTATTAAATATCATGATCTTCGCCCTTAAACCATAAAATTCAATTCAACAGCAGTATCGCAAAATAATTTTAAAATGAGCATATCTTTAGAATTTCCGATACACAGTCTCGCGCGCTGGATCCCCACCCCGTACAGTGTTGCCGCTACTCGCTTGAAATCGTTGAGTTTAATTAAAAACTCATAAATGCTTTACAAAATATGTAATAGATAATAAAATTCCAAATTTGGGCTTCCAGATACCCGTATTCGGGTGGAGACGTATGTTATTTAAAATCTCATGGCTCTAGGTACCGTTGTTTTATCACAATGAGCTAAACATACAAACATTTATGCAGATTCGTCATTATTTAATTTCTTTAAATATAATATAGGGCGATAATATTTGGTGGCAACCATTTCGAAAGGGATTCGCCGCTTATGGTAGTAAATTGACACAAAATGCCAAAAAATTAATAGCCCTTCTGAGTTACTCTCCTTTGGGCTAAAAAATTAAAAAGCATTTTTATTGGGCATATCAGTGTTGTAAATCTCCTTAATGATCACTTATATTTTAGATTACATTAATAAAATATTTTGGAAAAAAATAAAAGTAAAATTGTGTGTTGAAATTGCCTTTTATAAAGTGCCCTGTTTGTAAAACATAATTTCAAACATAAAATGAATGAGCTTTTTTTACCTACCTTATTATGCAGGAAAATGACATATATTAAACTTTAGGGATAGTAAATAACGAACATAACGACCGCTTGAAAAAAAAATTGCTGTACATAAATTTCTTAAACAAATATATAATTCAACCTGTGCCTTTTAGAGAAACATAATAAATTTTATCATTGACAGAAAAAAAAATTAACTGAGAATGTGCTAATAAAGGAAAGTGAATAAGTGTCAAAAGAAAAAAAAGGCCAAAAGAAAAAGGAAAAGGCCAAAAGAAGTCTCCAAGATTGATCGGTCTACACGGAAAGACGACACTATAGAAAAAGATAAAACATGAATATTAAACTCTGTTTATAATTAAGTCTTAATCAAAATGAAAATTTTTCAACCAGGTAATGTCTAAATCGTACGCAAAAATGTGTAAATGTAAAGTAAAACACCAAATTTTACTTTTGTCCTTGAAAAAATTATTTCTCAATCAAAAGTAGCTCATCTCAAAATAAGATCCGACTATAACTTCTGTCATACTTAAATGCGCAAAAATTAATTCTTCACCATAATGCAGCATTGACCCACTCACAGACACCGAGCATTAATGCGCGAAACATTTTGTAAAAAAAATGTGATGAATAAGTAAAATAATTCAAAATTTGATTTTAACAGAGAGTAGGTACCTTTTTTTTTTGCGAAATATCGAATTTCGTGTAGTTATTGGCTAATGCACATCCTTTAGAAAGGGAAATTAAACCAGATGTTATGTTGTAATAACTTTAAGACAGCAGAAAATGGCTGTTTTATTATTTTATTTATTAATACCCCAGGTACTATTAGTCTCGCAACTCCCTTTTCGCCCTTATCACTTCTGTGTCCGAATCGCCTTTCAATCTGTTACCATTAAATACTACAGAGATTAAAAAAAGTAATAATAATAATAATGAAGAATCTGCATGTATCAATGTATATGTTTTTCGTAATGGGGGAAAACGAAGGCACGTGCAGGGTCCGAATTTTTAAGCTACGTAGTCCTCCACCCGAGCATGGGCACCTCGAAGCCCGAAATTTGAATTTTGAATTTTATTTTGATCTATTTCACACGTTGTACAAAATCTAACAACTATTTGATTAAAAGATTCAGCGATTTGAAAGCGAAAAATGGTACCAATGTTCGAAGCAAATCATTTTTATCTTCGGAGCGATTGACTGTTGCCACTAAGCAAAATGTCAGATATATAACTTTATATATCAATATTTATCTTTCAGTTTTCATCCAAAAATTCGGCTGCTTGAAAGCAATATGTTGCCACTGCCTCATACAGAATACTTATCACCTCCATAAACGGCTGTTGCTAGTCAGTAAAAAATAAGATATATAACTTTCAAATTTAATTCTTCTGTTACTGAGCAGCAAACCAAGTGACTGAAAAGCAATAAATGAGGGTTCTTCTAAATATATTTTTTTAAACTTTTTAATCGGATTGATTTAAATAAAAGTTTATTCAAGTCATGAGATGTCATTACATAATTTCTCTATTAAGATAGCTCTTTTAGGCAGCTGGTCGCTCGAGCGGCTGGTTTTCAAAGAAATAATTGGGCAATATAAAAAAAATAAATGTATAAATAAAAAAATGTAGGAACCTCTAACGCTCGAATATATATAAAAAATGTATGGTAACCTCTAACATTCTATCCGGAATCCTAAACATAAGCTGATTCTTAATACTTTGTGATTTTGCTATTGAATTTTATGTGCCGTTAAGTGCGAAGAAAGCGATGTTTCATAATATAGCTAAAAGGACAAATTGTGTTACCAGGAATCAGTCTAAGAGCAGATTGGTAATTTGCGATGCTCAGTGAGAGATTAAAAATAACTCGACAATTTCTCTAGTATGTTAAAATATGAATCCTTTCAGATTTTCTTTCGCTCTTTTTTTTTATTTATTTTATTTTTTGACCACATCGGACTTTATCTCAAATGGACGGAGAAAAAGGCTGAAATTCTCAGGAAATTGCCTTATAAGCCTTTCTCATTACAAATAAAATTGGAGATTCGACATTTCCATAAAAAGTCTATATGTATTCTCATAATGCAGCTTTCATTCTTCAAATCATGATAATTTTAGAAGCTATTAAATATAAATTATAGAAGTACTCATTTAAGTAAATATAATTTAAAACCCTAAAAATAAATAAATAAAAAACATGAGGCTGTTTTTTTCAGGACCTTGTAGAGTTTTGATGTATTTTTGTTATTAAGGAGTCCCTATTGCCGTGAAGTCGTCGACGGCTGAAATGGTGGACATGTAACGGCGAGCAATTCATTCATCCGATCGCCAAAATAAAACACAAAAGAAAGCTTAAGAAGCGTCCATCCGTGGCAAAGAGCAAAATGACCGCTTTACTAAAACCGCTGATGCATTTCCTGATCACCTCCATTTATCCCGCTTGGAACAAAATGATTTCTATTGTTATACCCACGTGTCACGGCACAGACTTAGTACAATCTGAAACAGTTGCTGGCTATTAGATTATTGCAACCTTTGTATCCTCAAATCGTCTGCTGCGTCTGCCACCGACCTGTCTCAAAAGGCTTTTGACCGTGGCACGATATTATAAGATGATTGACAAATTTGAATTCAACAAAAATTGACGAAGCTTATTGGAGCTTTGCAGATGCTGTTGCTTAGCATATTGTTTTTCTTTTACTGATATCGTATACAGCAAAAACTGCCATACATCGACGAAAATTGCATATTTTGATTTAAATTAAGACGGTTAGGTTACCAAGAATTGCAGTTTCTAATGAATGAGACTACACATGGAATGGCAGGAACATGCTAACACTCAAGCAGCGCAGAAATCGATAAATTATTATCAATGTCATTACGAAATAAAACCTATATCTAAAACAAAATTTTACGCCAATTATGTAAACGGGTAGAATCTTGAGCTATCATGATGCCAAGATAAATTGTCTTCATTCCTTCACGTGGCCACTGCATTTACGTGCCCTTATCTGGTAAAATCAATTTACTTTTATTTATTTTATTCTTCTCTCTCTTTCTCCCCCTTTTCCCTTTCTTACCTTTGGGGGGTGGTGGTATCCGTGAAGATTATTTAATGAAGTGAATCCAAAAATTTACTTTTTGAAACCAAATATTTAATGAAACTGACACAATCTTTTTCAGTCTTTTTTCTTATTTGGACATTAGTTTCTAAGATGCTTAGACAAGAGTCTTAACCGAGATTTAACACATAGTTTAATGTATAACTATATTTACAATAACACAAGTACTTCACCTTGTAGTAATCTATGCATAATACAAACAAAATACAGTTCAGTAATAGTACAAAAGATGACTACTGTGTGCTTGGTTGAAGAGAACTAAGCGTTTTTAAGATTGTGGAGGTAGAAGATTCATATAATTCAGTATTTTTTTCGGAAGGCCCAAACTGTGCTTCCTTCTGTATTTAATTTGCCTACATGGAAGATGATTAATTTAAGTTCTGCAGCATGTAAATTAATACTGCTAATGCTGCTACTGTAAGCTTTTCATACCACCAATGCCACCCTTTAAAAATGGAAAATTATTAAAAAGAGCTTTAAAAATGCGTGTTTGAGCCTCATATTTGATAGCATCTGTTCTTAATTTTAAATGCACTGCTTACTGTCGAACTCAATATCGAATTCAGAGTCAAAATCAAAATACACTCATACACGCTTAGACAAAATAATAATAATAAAAAAAACCGACTCACCGAGAAGATATAAAGCAAATTGGACACAAATTGATATGCATACAGGTTTTGACGGAAAATGCAAAATTTTATATTTTGGCTGCCAATGAACGAATGGTTGTCGCTACAGCGCATCGGATTTGCGCAACTGGCAGGATATTTAAGAGGAGAAATTACGATTCCAGGTCATAAATTCTTCACGAATTTCATTTCTCATACTCTGGTAGACAGTAACTATGCCTCGCATACAGGTACGCGAACGATATGCGCAGATGTCAGAATTTGAGAGAGATCGTGCAGTCAGGCTCAGAAGCCGGTTGATCTTTTCGGCGAATAGCTCGACATTTGAGCAGGAGCGATGCCACTATTAGACGATGTTGCCAGGAATGGCTGAGCCATAGCCGCACACAGTGTCAAAAAGGAAGCGGTAGGCCTAGAGAAATGACAGAACATGAAGACCGAGCAATCGTCAGAGAGCCACTCACAGCCCCAGATGCACCATTATCATCGATCGCATGTGCAACTAGTGCTTCAGCGACCGCAAGGACCATTCATAGACGGCTGACAGAAAGGGGACTGAGGTCACAGCGCTCCTTGCGCCGACTACCATTGACCACTGTACAACGCCAAGCCCGTTTGCAGTGGTATCGAGCTCATTCGGACTGGAATGTCACTGACTGGAGTAGAAGAGTCTTCGGTGATGAGTCCCGCTTTGAAGTGAGCCCCGATGACCAGCGAAGGCGAGTCTGGAGACGCCCCGGACAGCGGTGTGGTACCAACCTGACCGTCTTCCGGCAGACAGGCCGACAACCAGAAGTGATGGTCTGGTGTGCCATTTCATTTCATAGTAGGACCCCTTTGGTTGTCATCCGTCGCAACCTTACAGCACAGCGGCACGTCGACGAAGTTCTAAGACCCGTTGTGTTGCCCTTCATGTCACGCCACCCTGGGCTTACATTTCAGCAAGATAATGCCCACAGCAACACTGCAGCTGTTTCTACTGCTAGCCGAACATTACCTTGGCAAGCAAGGTCCCCGGATCTCTCTCCTATTGAGCACGTTTGGAGCATTATGGGCAGGGCCCTCCAACCAGCTCGGGATTTTGACGATCTAACGTGCCAGTTGGACAGAATTTGACATGATATCCCTCAAAAGGTCATCCGCAACCTCTATCAATCGATGCCAAGCCGAATAACTGCTTGCGTAAGGGCCAGAGGTGGACAAATGCGTTACTGATTTTTTTACTTTGTGAAGCTCTATCACTTCAGTAAATCATCCAATTTTTCTCAAACTGTAATCATTTGTTTTTCTGTACATGTACATCACTTCTACTGATTTTCGTCCCATTCGGATAACTCCTTCTTGTTGCGTAGTTTTTTTTTTTTTGTCTAAGAGTGTACATAGTGTAGTAAGACAAATTCTTTTAAATAAAATTAATACCCAGAGAATTGAAAAGTAGGTACTAAATTCAATTTATTATAAATTTCTATACTCATAAGCGTATAGCTTTAGATGAGTTTCAAGAAGTATGTATATCAACTGAAGATTTATTAACTATAGAAATTTGATGCATTCGTTTACCATTTCAACATTGAAATTCGTAAGAACATTTAATAAGTAGTGCGGTAACAGAAATAAATTTTAGCTGAATTTTCAAGAATGCTTTTTCGAGGGTGTATCTTATTCAAAATCAAGGAGTAGCCACTAAAAAGAACTGAAATTTTTTAATTGTAAAAATTTCTGTAACAAAATAAGACAAGATTGAAACATAATAATTATGCTCTAAAATTATACTATATAAATACTCTAAAATTTTACAGTGGACTGACATTTTTGAGAAGCTCCGATTTACTAATTATGGGGTTTTACGAACTGTCGCGTCGATCCCGAAACCTTTATGTTTTTTTAGTCTATGTTGCATATATGAAATTTAAAATTTTTAAAACTTTTTCCTATCCTTAAGTTGGTTTTTTTCTACCCCTCAGCAGTAATAATAATAATAATACGAATACATAAACAGCACTTCACGTAAGTAATTATCTATTTAAAAGTTTGAAAAAATTCAAAATATATATTTATTTTGCATAAAAGTGAACCACAACTAATTTCTAATGTCGTGGATTTTAAAATAATTATCAGCTTAAATTATTATAGAATGCTCCAGTAATTAAGTAAAAGGTATTGTAGTAGACAGGAAAATACCCATACGTTTTAGTTTCTTTGATTACTTTCTGCCCATAAGTGTCAGTTCTAATTGAAGCTACCTTTCAGATTCGAATCATTACTGAATACACACATGTCTTAATCAGAACTCTACTCATCTTGAGAGGAGATCCAGAGTATTGGAAACGTGTCTCTCGAACTCTATAATGGAGTAAATTAAACTTTGAATATTATTTGAAGAATTACTTACCTTCACGTTATCCATCTCGCGTAGTACTATTATATTATTTGAGTTCATCCATGGGGTAAACGTCAAATTTTGGTGGCACGTCTAAAGAAGCCAGAAAAAAAATTATGGGATAGTTTCGCATTTGTCAGAGTTTTCGCAACAGAAGTTCATTAACATATTAATTACAGTATTTTCTTAAACTTAAACATGTATTAGCAGTTTTAGTAATAAAACGTCTTTAAAAGAAAATCTGATATTCTTCGGACGATTTTCCGAAAATAATTGCTTTTGACAGAATTTTGCAAACTGGTTAGAATTAACCTCCCTCCAATTTTTCATACAGTTTAGTTTTAATTCTTAGATTATACATTCAAGTAAATCAGACAATAATTCTTTCGTGAATTTTATGAGCAAATAAAATTATTTTCTATTAATATATAGGAATGAACCTACTATTCCTCTTAAGCCCACCACCATTCTTAAAACTCTAAATTCAAACTATTAACATTCAGTAATAGCATCTACTTTAGTAAAGTCCTGTCAACTTCAGACATTGCCACTTTCGATTCAGGAACGGTTTTCTTTTAACTTGATGACCGCACAGTTAGCTTTGTTTCATCGCATCGGCGCTTGGGGCTGCTCAGTGACTTACGATGAGCAACAATTTCCCCAGGCCCGACCTCAACTAATAATTTCAGAATCACAGCCATAACAAGGCCCACGCCCTATTCCGTGTTTGGGCGTGCAGGTGCCGCCCCTCACTACACTGGTAGAAAAATCTGAAGTTGTCTTCAACGATATGCCTCATACACAGCAAAATAAGTGATCACTAACCTTTTCAACTCGGAAATAAAAGCTCTCATAACTTTCAACTCAGTAGTGATTACTTATTGCTGGGAATCGTACGGAAGTGACAATTATTTATTCCGAAAACAGGGGGAGGGGGTATAAAGAGCTGTCCAAATGCGCAACCAAATAAAATAAAATTTAATATAACAAAAAAGTATTTAATTCAATATTTTGGCTATAAAAGAGGAGAAAAAGAAAGTAAGTATATTTAAGACCGTAGAAACCTTGAGAATATATAACAATCATACCCACGTGAATTTCCATGAGTTTCCTGAGAAACATGAGATCCTGGTTACATGCAAACCATGAGAATTACTTGCTTACTAAACATACTGAAGAATGGACAAGAACAAGATAGATTGGATGTTTAAATGATGATTACAAACCCCCATGAAGATTACATTAAGAAGGGCTATATTCCGGAAGCGCGGCATACGATTGACAATCTCTCTGTCGGCAGAGGATCAATATGGGAAGTTCAAGAAACTGGTTTCAATTTTATGCTGACGTCGATTGTATGTCCATGTAGATCCTACAAAATTTTCTCTGAAAATGATAATTTAATGAAATTAGGTACTTTGGGATTATCCCGTCCACCATTTTCACCAAACCCAAAATTATCGCCAAAAGGTGGCTTCTGCGCCCAAAGCCTGGCACCGAGAGAGTGCAGTGGCATGTTTTCAAAAGTATTGAATCATTCCTTCTAAGAAAATGTGTGTTAATGGCCGCGATATGGCGTTGTATATCAAAGTTGATAAGCCTGTTTGAAATTACTAAGGTTAAAACGTATGAAAGTAGCTAAAAATTATATGAAAGTCATGTACAAAGTAGTTAAAAATTAAATGAAAGTCGTGTACATAGTGTGAAAATATAGCAAATTAGTTAAAATTCAGAGTATGCTGGGAACTAAAAACGTCGAAAAATAGAAAAGAAGTTAAAATTTACCTGCAAAATTATATAAAAGTTAGGTACATGATAGGAAAATATACGAATTATGTTAAAGTTAGGACTCTACTGGAAATTATGAAAGTTAAAATGTATGAAAGTAGATGGTGGGATGTATATTATGCGAAAATATAGCAAATTAGTTAAACTTTATAGTATGTTGGGAAGTAAAAACATTAAAAATAGGAAAGAAGGTTAAAAGATTAAATCTAAAATTAAATAAAAGTCAGTGTGTATAGTGTGATAATATAATAAATAAGCTTAAGATTTACGAAATAAATTAAAAAATTTACATCTAAATTAAGTGAAGGTCATGTAAACGATCAGAAAATATCAGAAATAAGTTAAAATATATAATATGTTGAAGATCGCAAATGTTAGAAAGTATGAAAAAAAGATTGAAATTATATATAAAATTAAATGATATAATAAATAGAAACATATATTTCAATAATTACGCTCGTAAAATATAGCAAATAAGTTATAAATTGGAGTACATTAAACATTACGAAGGTTAGAAAGAAGGAAAAAAGTTAAAATTGGATCTAAAATTAAAATCATATGATAAATTAAAATGTATATCTGAATAATTACACTCCTAAAATTTAATAAGTGAAATAAAATTACGAGTATATGGTTAAAAGATATGAAGAACGTCCTGTGTAAAATGAGTAATGTAATTAAGATAAAGGAAAATTAATATGCTCTGATGAAATAAATTGTAAGGCATACGTTAAAACTAAGAGTGCATAGGACATTATAATTCTTGAAATATAGCGCAAAAATTAAAAATTTACATCTACCTGCCAGTCATTAAATTCCAGACGTTTAGAGAACATAGGAAATAACCATTATATGCCTAGTAAAGACAAAGAAAAATACAAAGGAAAAAAAATCCTAAAATTAGAAATTACCGCTCGAAAATCAACAAAAGATAATCTCTTATCAAAGTGTGACGACACCTTATCAACTAAATTCAGACTCCTACAACCCTCCTCCTTATCAGTTAGTTTGCTCATCCGCAATCCGCCTCCCAACTTGCACCGCGCACCGCCTCCTGTCGGTGAACCGGCACTTTCACACTACTGGAGAGTGCACAAGGATGACTTGTTTGCTCTTTAAAAGCTATCAAGGATTTTTGGTAGCCGAAACGACTTATATTATATATAGTTATATTCAAGAATTCAATGTGTAATTATAAAAAAATAAGAAACAAACTAAAAATCTTTTTATTACGTATTATTACGCTTACATATTTTATGATTAATATTATTTGATAAATTTAATGTGTTTAGAATATTTATTTTAGAAATTGCTTTTCATTACGATGGCGCCAAGGGATTTGTGCATTTTCGCGAGCTTTTAAAGGTCGACGAGATAATCCCAAAGTACTTAAAATTATTACACTTTTCTGTTGTTAATTATAAAGCCTGTGTATGTTATGGAAATACCAATTTTGTGGCTTAATTGAATTTATATCTTGTCGACGACTTACCGCCTTCGACTCATTGCGTTGTCGATCTTAGGTCTAAGACTACTCTATTATTCCTTTCATTATCAATACTAAAGTTCCTTTCTTATCATATGCTAGTAACCAGAGCCTATCGAATGAAGGCGATACTGTTCAGTGACATTTCTGCGCTTTATCAGTCGTCTGAACGTAAACCGTGCCGTAGTTATAGCCCTGATTTGCTTGAGATATCTTCCATATCGTCTATATCTAAAGAATTACAAATACGAATTTCAGTATTAATATCAGTTGAATATTTGCCTTTTAAAAACTAATTTCGAAGTATGATTTACTCAGAATTCTTCCATTACATTTTTCCGACGACTCGTTTGCGAAATACACAGCTATATTAAATGACAGAGTTATCAGAAGTTTGATTAAGCAAAGAAAAATCGCAAGAAAGGGAAAGTGGAGGTTCAGTAAGGAAAAGTACTGTATATAAAGTATTAACATAAGTTTAGGAACCTCGGGTTATGATCAGACTTTATTTGACTCAGGATGTTACAGAACACAAAACGTTTTCACAGTATATAAAGAGTTTCCCCCAAGGGAAATGTATGATGTAAATATGGTAAACTAAATGAAAAGGCAGATATTAATCATTATATTTGGAAATATCCGATCACACTAACATTTAGAACAAATTTTTTCAAAAAAGTGTCTTCAAATGTCAATAAAATATTGTTTGCAACTTCCAAACTTCAAGGATTGTTTAAAGGAAATGTAGCAAAACATGTGTATAATTTATTAGGCCGTACAAAAAAGTTATGTGGTGACCTTTTTTTCTTATTTTTTTTTTTTTTTTTTTTTTTTTTTTTTTTTGTGCATGTTGCTCAAACTGCGGACTGCTGTTAACAGCTGCTTCATTATAAACCATTTTATTTTTGAAATACTTAAAGTAACAATCGAAGTATATAATTATAAAACATAGTTACATATGAATTCCACCGCGAGAAATAGGGTGAAAGTTAACATGAGAAACAACGTGTCCTCCTTTGAAACACTTCCCTGAAATTTCATAAAAAATTACACACTTATACACTAATATTAACACATATATTTTACAGCGCATCAACGGGGAAAAAAACTAAACACAACAAGTCGTTACATCTTTAGAATTGTCATACGTTTTGCAGTTGCAGACCGAGTCAAGAGTGCTCATGGGACAGCATTGTATGTTTTATTTCTTTATTATTTTTATTTATCTTTTGGGCTTGTGCGTGCAGATGCTATGTATTTTTTTACTGTGGCGATATTTATTGTATATGTTATTTTCTATGTTACAAATGTATCTTATTTCGCATTTTTGTGATGCGAATGCAATCTTTCCTCTCAATGGTTAGTCATACTTCTTGAGCAAATGGCTTTTTGTCTTGCTTTCATGCCTCGAGTGCTAGATTTTATAGGTGCAGATATTAATTTTATTTCTTAGCTACAGTTCCATCTTCTTGGAATATAACTGAAATAAAGAATTATAAATCTTTTGTAGGATAGTTTCTCCTCCTTACCATGTCCTTTCGTGGTATTATTACAAACCTATCCGGCTAGCAAAGGAGAGGTGCGGAGTTCGAATCCCGGCTACAGAATTGCCTATTTTTCCCGTTTCCCGTTTCGACAAACTTGAAAATTCTACCATTACTTACTGTTTACGAGAAGAACAACTCACGCCACAGTGTCTGGCGGGTGGCGTTCGCTGTAACAACAGTTTTCAAATAGGGGTGAACCAAGAACTGCCGGTTCATCTTTAAATGCGCCAAGATGTCAAACTGAAAAGTAAATCTTCGAGACACCCCTACGGAAAGTGGGTCAAGGCTCGTTTCTACGGCAACAGACAGTTGCAGACTAATTGGTGAGAGCTTTTCTTATGATAGACAGAATGTACAAGATTTACGAATAGAATTGTTCTTATAGCCGCCTTGCTGCCGCGCCGTAGGGCCCTTGTTCGAATCCCGGAAAAGGCATGGATGTTTGAAAGTGTCTGTGCGACAAGAACTATCTAAAATACTGATGGGCCCCGAGACGACAAATTGGTTAGTGACTCTGACTGCCGTACCGAAGGGCCTAGGTTCGAATTCCGGAGGAAGTATGGATGCAAATTGTCCATCCTTTCTTAGGAGACAATGGTGGCTCACCTGTTAGGACCCTCCATAATAAAGTGAAGCCCACTTCCGGCCTTAGTAGTGGTTACGCCTATAAAAGCTAGTGCTCGCCATTGGAAATAAAAGTACTGATTAACTGAAAGCCCTCTCCAGTGGTTTGATGCTAAGGCGAAGACGGATAGGAAACCCTTGGTTAGTTCTTCGGGATACTCTCCATCAAAACTAGGGTGGAGCTGCACAGGTAGTGCAGATGGACTATAGTATGCGATTCAAAGTAAAATTCTGGTGCTTCGTCCATTTTTACTTGTTTATTTATAAAAGCAAACCAATGACTGAATAAACTTCCAATGACTAAAAGATGTTCTAAATAGATGGTTGTAATAAAAGAAGTTCAATAAAAATTTTCCTTAGTATAAATTAAACTTTTCTGCATACGCAACTTAAATCGAAGGAATACTTAATGATACAAAGACATAATAAAATGGCAAGTCAACTGTGACCGCAAAAGAGGCTTCAGTTAAGGCGCTAGAGAAATTAATTAAATGAAACCGAATCTAATGTTCCTAGCGGCAGCTGCATGCAAAATCCGCGAATAAACAAGAACAATGAGTGCGGCTACAAGGAAGTTTCAAAAGGAAACGTAGGTGGCGTCACAACTGACACACTATTGTAAAACCCGCGATAAATTAGATGCAGTAACAACAATGGGAAAGGGGGATATCTCTTTAAATTACATCGAAAGCCAATTATCACTTCATAATTAGACAATTCACGGAGAGTGGTTTAGCTTCTTTTCATTTTTTTTTCTTAATTTGACGTCTACATTTGTATTTATTTTTCTTTTCTCGAGCTTTTCTTAGAATGGAAATATGGCAACTGTCATAAAACTGCAACAATCTTTATTTTTCCCTTTTAAATAATTTAATTAAATTTTAGATTACAAACTGTTATATATATCAAAAAGTTGGAAAAATACATCAACAGTCATTGACATCACCAAACAGGAAAATAAAGATACATATAAAAGGGTTGGAAGCGTTAAAAAAAAAAAGTAGTCGGAACTTTTAAACCATCACGTAGTCTTTACACGATGTGTGTGGTTTATAAACATGGTTTAATAATTCCGAGAAAAGTGAGCGGTATATATTGAAGATTCATTATGAAGGGGTAGTATGATGGGAGGAGATGAAGGGGGGAGAGAAATAGTCTTCCTAAAAAGTCAGGTGTGTTGCCGCTGGAGGAATGTTGGATAAGTCAGGCAGGTACATCAGAAGAAAGGGTCAACAACCCTGGAGGAAAACTTGCGGCTCCGGAATCTAGAGGGTTGCCGACCATCTTACGTGTCGCCAAGACGCCAAATGCGACAAGGCGAAGGATGCGCAAGAGCTGAGATTTAGATGGCACATTGTCAGATTTCCCTTTCATCTCTCATCACAAATGTTTACTCATTTTTTACAGTAAATGTAATGAATTACTTTCACCCAGTAATATAACCCAATATTGGTCCATATTACATAAAATGTCTCGAAATTCTAAGAAACAACCATAAATGGAAGATTAATTAAACATTTCTTCCCTAAAGAACTCTTGCAGGATTCGTTATACTTCTACGAGTTTAAAACTTTTTGAAACTTTGTGTGTCTCATCTCCCATGAGATGAAGTTAAAAAGGAAAAGAATTTAAATTAATTGACATTTGTGTTCTTTCCGCAAATTTTCAGTTTTTTTTTTTTTTTTTTTTTCG
>KK117287.1:698094-720538 GCA_000611955.2 Stegodyphus mimosarum | reverse complement strand
GTGGAAGCTCAAAATTTACTAATCTCAAAATACAGAAAAGTATGTTTTCAAGATAGCTGATCTCTTAATTATGACATACCACTCGAAGATAATTTGTCCAATGGAAAAGATGTTTTCGTAGAAAAGTTTCCTAGGAAACCTAGGTCACATCTGCATTATACACGAAGTAAAGGTTTTTACCCAACATGCTCCTTCACTCGGAACTTAATGTCAGACAGCGAAAACAATGTTGGATAGCTTTAGCCATTTAGACATTGGTATATGAAGAATGATACTTCCCAAGACTTCGCTGGCTATCAAAGGACGCTATAAAATAACCCAAAAGGCTTCATTATTAATCTCCAATTGCGAAAACTCAGAAAAGGTGTTCAATTAGTTTCATAAATTCAATGTGAAAATATCGGATTTTTTTCATCAAATACTTCATTTTTAATCCCTGATTTAATTTACCCCTGTCTCAAGAATTGCTCAAAATATGATACTCTGATGAAGCTTTAGACATGCATGAAATTATCAAATTTTGATTTATGCACATAATAAAAGAGAATAAGAAACTTAAAACATAAAATATATACTTTTCAATTGCTCCAAAATTCGACCTTTGTCATTTTTTATAAGGCAGTTTTATCCTTGGTATAAAAACATCCATTGGTTCCTTGAAATGCAATGAGTTGTCATCATTGTTAAACAATGAATGAAACTTATGAATTATTATGAACTAAATTTGGTATATATATATATCTCTTCTACTTAGAAATACATCCAATTTTTTTTTTTTTTTTTAATCAGCAGCGGTAAGTAGGTAAGACATCCTTAAACGGTAACAGTTCGCCGGAAGTTCGATTCTAGACTACTTCAGAAAACTTCCGTTACTTCAGAAAAATTTTAGGGTACTTTTACCTCTCCAAGTTTGTTTTATAAAAATGGTAACGACAGCTGTGGCAAATAGTGAAGTCCTCTGTTTTCTTCCCACTTAATTTCGATTAACGTGTTTCGCTTTGTGAAAATTACGCGAATAAAGAAGCATAGTCTCAAATGAGGTGGAGAAAACGAGTGCTGTGCATCGATGACGATATGCAAAGTGAGGGAGGTTGAAAGGACCTTGAAGAGCATATTTTAATGTAACAGACTGTATGGGGGCAGTGACATTTCTTCTAATATAATTTGAACACGGATCAGTTTTCCTTGCGAGGTCTTCCACAAAGGCTCTCTTTCTTCAGCAGGTAACATTCACGTGTTTTTCAAAAGCAAAGAAATAACCAATCTGAAAATATTCTACCAGAAATTGTTTTAATAAAATGACTAATATTAATTAATTTACGGAGAAGCTTCAGTGCCAAATAATTATCATCATTACTTTCTTAACTGCGTGCTAGGTACTCAGAAGATCTCAATATTTACTTTTATTATAGACTAAAATAAGAGGAAAATATGTAAGGTCCATCTGCATAGTCAAAATTCTTTGCAAAGATACAAGACGCCGCCAGAGCCGTTTTTACCGGTGTGTCTCATCCGGGCGGCAGTATTTTCACAATCCGAAGGAACATCGAGCAGCGAAAGTTACAGTTGCGAAATTTTTTAGAATTTGGAAGAAGAATTTAGAGATTTTCAGAACTTAACGAGGTCTAGTGCAAAATGTCTAGGGCCGACCTCGCATAGATATTAATATATACACTGCTATAAATATTTCTATTATCAATGCTGCAGTTAAAGAAATATACGTTCTTCAAATTTTATTTTTTTAAAATTTATGTACTTAAATAGCAGTTCAAACAAATGAAAGGACATCTATTTCAAGGTGAATCCTTTTCAACACTACAAACAAAAACAGACTAGAGAAAAACCCACTAAATACACAAAAACGACCAAACTTTGAAGGCGAAAAGTCGAAAAATAAAAAATATTTACCTGAATAAACAATTCTACAGTAAAAGCCTGAGCACTTTCTCTAATGGCAGACGATATCGCAAGGAAAACAGAATGAAATTTGACGGACAACCGCAAAATAAAATACGCCCACAATTTCTTTGAGATGTCACTCACATTCGTTTTAATAAAATAAAGCTCCAAACTGTTATAGGTTCCTTAGCTTAGCAATTTCTTAAGAAATAACAAGTTTCTTTTTCATAATGGTATTGAATTTAAGGTTAATTCAGAAATGCTTCCTTTGGCTTATTTTGTTATCTAACATGAAGAGAATGATTACATTTTCTGCTGTTGTTGTTGTTGTTACATAGTTCAATTCTGAAGCATTATTTCATGAATGTTTGTTCAGTAATTGATATTTATCTAAGCCTATGAATTACTTGAATCTGCCGAAAGAAAAGGTTCTGAAACGAAAACTCGTACAAAAAAAAATTAATTTTCTCGCTAATTAGTTTTAATTATTCTCCAACCTATTAAAAAACTTTTGTCTTTTGAAGTTTTAACTACTGAATCATCCCAAAGAATCTCCTATATGCATTAATTATGTATAACATCCAGTCAATCTGTTTTAATGGAGGCTGGTTAACTGATTATAAAAAATTGCATTCAATGTTAGGAAAACTCTACGCAGCCAGGCACTTTTCTGGCAACTGAATTTGGGACGAAAGGCCAGTATTTGGGGACCTCATCCTCTCGGCCATTGATGAGCGTTTATTAAACAGGGATTCCACTGTGTATAAGAAAAAAAAATTACATGATTTATTTAAAATGCAGAAAATAATTCTATGAATCGTTCATTATGGACAACAATAAAAGGCGGTCTGCTTTAGAAGGAGCCGTCGCGGGGGATTTTCTAAAACAAACTAACTCGTGAAGCAATGAAAAAATATCACACAGCTAGCACTTTTATTTGGTCTGAAGCTAAAGACAGATTACTAGTTCTGTTTATTCAGGCAAATATTTCATGTTACGAACAAGGCGGGTTTTAGTTTGCTTCATATCACAAACCAAACTTCGGAGAAAAGTTCAGGTGTTCTGTAGTCTTATCTAATGGACCTGTTGTAGGCCTGTTTCTTTGAATATAACGACCTGTTCGAAAATATTCGAGGACTATCTGCCTAAAGGAAGCGATGCCGTCGTGGAGGAATTTCAAGGGCAACAGGATCATATATCCGTTGGGGAAAAGCACGAAATCCAACCATGAAGGCAAAGACTTCCCACGTGGGTTTGAATCCCAGGGCGTTCAGCAGTCTTAACCACTCTGCCCTTCTTGGGACATCCTGTTATTGATTTAAATTAAAGCTAATGATAAACATTATTCGTAAGAGATTCTAACAATTAAAAATAATATATAATCCTAATTCTGTAACCAAAAATAATAACATTCATTTCACAATATCAACAAAATAGGAATTTAACTACGCTGTAAAAACTTCAAATGAAAATTTAAGGAAGTAAAGTAAAATTTAAGTAAGGTACTTGATAATTGTGACAAATAATTAAGTTGAACTGCCCTAAATACAGATATCTTTGTATCTAACATAGTAAGGAATACTAGATCGTGACATGATAGTAATATCATGAGTATAAGTCATTTATCGTTGTTTTGATAGCTATATCAGGAAAGAAAAAAAAAAGACTACGAAGGCCCATTAGATAACCTTAAAAATTATAAACATTGTTTTGATAAAGAGTAATATAACAGAATCCTTTATCAAAACATTGTTTTGGTAAAGGATAATATTTCTAAAATAGCAATAGCATATAATGAAGTGTAACAGCATACTTTAGAAACTATGGACAATCTGGAATAGGACATTTTAAAAATCATAGTATCTCGGAACGGTTTTAATTCAAATAAACCAGATTTTCTATATCTAAAATTATTTTTTAAAAAAGCGACTGCACCAAGGCAATATATTTTAGTGACTGAACGTTTCTGTAATATATAAAAAGCATGTAATAAGTATTACTTGTATTAATATTTGTTAATCAATGTGCTAATTAATGTTTGTAAATCAATGTGCTAATTAATGTTTGTTAATCATTGCGTTAATTAATGTTTGTTAATCATTGCGTTAATTAATGTTTGCTGATCATTGCGTTATTCATTTTAAAGATTCCAAATAAATCATTTTTTTAGGATTCCCCTCAAATAAAAAACGTTTACAGCTCTGAATTGCTGATTTCATATTCTTTCACTAATTAACTTTAATACACATGTTTGATTCTTTGAAGCAGAATATAGTACAAGTTATAGTCTTTGAATAGAACCCAAGGTATATATGACAGTGTCTCTGATTAGAAGACCTGCGTAGGTCTCAAGTTGGAAAAAAGTATTTCTAATATCAGGAAAGTTAACACTCTGTTTAGAATCTTTCTAATGTGAACTCGTAAAAACAACGACAAGAAAAATGACGGCTATTATACAATTTTTCGAACGGAAGTAAATAAAAGGATAATTTTTTTTCCATTTCTAGTAGAGAATTTAATTTCGTCTATTGTTTAATGAAATATGACAATGCGCACCAAAGTAAGATAAGGTATGACTTCGTGGACTATTTTCTAAAGGGAACTCGCTCATATATCCATTTCACAAAATAAAGTCCCTATAGTTCACACCTTTCTCCGAGATTTAATAACGAATCGATCGATCATGTCTAAATTAAGTATATGAGTGTATAATATAGTCCTAAGCTCGGTACCCAATTGATTAAATGAATTCAAACGAATGGTCAGTTTATACTTTGCATATAATGAAAAATTGCAACCTGTTCCAAACACTGCAACTATTCTCAAATTCTCTCCGTATCCTTACAGATTATCATTTGTTTAGTCCGAATTGTCTCTCGCGATGCAATCTTATCGAATATGTCCCAAAGACGTCATTTAGAACATATTTTCCCAATGAGGTTACCTCTTTCATTTAGAAGATTTAGGGGGCGTTGCAGTCCAGGTGGCAGTAAGAGGGCGTTGAAAAGTACGTGGGCAATAAGAACATAATTAAAAACTAGATTTCCCGAGCTTCTTTGAAACATGCGTTTAAAATTCACTTGATTATACGAATATGGCTCGACTCCGGTTCGATGGTGGCCGTTGAGTCGCCTCGGTTAGATCCCTATTCGCTGGCTGATTACGATCTTCATTTTTACAAGAATCACTCCTAATCATGTCAATTCCTCCTTCACCCATGTTGATACAAATAGTACGTAGATTCTTTTTTATGTTAATGAATGGATGTTACAATCTATCAATTCAAAATTCTAAAAAAATAATCAAAACAATTATTTGCAGTGATATCCAGCACGTGAAAGTACAGCCTGTTCTTTCAAATGTACACTATTACGCGTGCCATGGAAGGAATCGTCATATGTTTTGTCTTGCTGTAAATGGTTCAATTATTATTTAACCAGTAATATTCTGTTCCATACTGTATTACAAGTTTTTAATTACTAATTAGATGCACTATAAATGCAATAAGTATCTAAAATTTACATCGCTTATATCATCGTATATATCGCGTAGAAGAAATAGTTGAAGTGAATTCAATCTATTCTAAGAGGCTTCAGCTAGCTAACAGTTCTCTGAGAAATAGTGCTTTATTGCATTATATGTTTATAAAGTCTTAGTTGCGATTCTACGGTTTTTACTATCTTCTATTCGACTAACTTCCAGCTGGGTCTTCAGGAGTCACCTCGGAAATGTGCTTGGTATTTTAAGTAGACGTTAGATTAGAAAAAGAGTGAAAATACCAGCTGTGGGACACTGCTTTTATTTCGTTAATGGCAGGTAAGAAATATCCCCTGGCTGTTGATTTTTAGGTCAGATTAAGTACCTAGGTAGAGAACAAGTGCGTTGGACTCTTCCGTTTCCTTTTATGACATCCATTGGAGTATGCTATTCCATGTCTTTCTTCTGAAATAAATTTTAGAATATGAATTAATGAGGATTTCTAGAACTAGTTGCCGCAGGGAAGGTGCTAATTTTCCGAAAACTTCTTTACTTTGTCCCGCATATTAACCAGAAAAAAATTTGAGTCAATCAACTTACATGTCATATTTCTTGGGAAACCAATGTACGAATAATAAATAATTCCAAGCTGAGAAGCGAAAGACTCATATGTATATAATCTCAAATATATATTAATTTTAATAACTGGAGGAAATAGTAAGTAGTTGCAATGGAAATGGGTCTCCAAAAAAAGCGAGGTATATCAGTCACAATGTTGAAAAGCTTGAGAAGCATTTGTCACATTTTGCCTGTACAATCCAGATTTTCTCAGTGACCTCCTTATTTCTCCTTCATGTTCATTATCCCCTTCGCTCTCTTATGCGCTAGATTCTTTTTGAGACTTCGTAAAAAGATTTTTTTTTCCACTCAGGGAATATTCTCCAGTCGTCATTAGCGTTGCCTTCCACCAACCGCAAATATGTGCCTTATTCACACATTTCGGTATCCTTGAATTCAGAAAAAATTTCAAATTCATTCGTAGGTGGGGGTACAGTAGCAGGCCTCCACGTGGTGCCCCCTGGGTAACGCTAAATCTGCTACAACGATTGCCGCTTTCCTATTTCGCTTAAAGACCAGAAAGTCAATGGCCTCGCAGTTGTTTGTTTGTGTCGCTCAGACAGAGAAGTGGCTAGCGACTTAAGACTGCCGTATCGAAGGGCCCGGGTTCGAATCCCGGAGGAGACATGGATGCAAATTGCCGAATACCAATATGGGAATTTTATGTGGGTTATAATGCTTGGTTTACCCGTAGAACAGGTACCACACACAGAGACAAAAATTGAAATGTGGATCAAGAGTTCAATAAATGATTTAAAATTACGAAGTTTAGAGCTTAGTATAACCTTATGTAAATAAGAATAAATCTTAAGAGATTAACTGTAAAATCATATAGATTTAATGTGCTGAATAGCTTAAAGGAAGAAAATAATAAAGCTATATAGGGTATTAAAAATGTTTGTTTTACTGTCAACCACAACGTTTATGTATAAACATTTGAATCTTTTTAGATAAACCGAATTCCGAATATTTTCCTTGCGCATTAACATTTTAAATGATTCCAAAAGAATAAATCCACACGTAATTTTCTCACTAGACATGAAATATGCTCATTCCATCTAATCAATTTTGTGTTCTCCTTAATCAAACAGAAAAAAGAAAGCGATTATGTTTATCTTTCACTACGATGGTAATATCAGCACGCAGATGTGTTAAGCATTCGTTTTGCCATAATAGAAATAAGGAATGGATATATTTACAAGCTCAAAAGAAAACTGAACTTTTTCCTTTGGGGTCTTTTGAAAACATAAATTTCCTGCAAAAATAATATTTCCAGAATATTAATTATTTAACTGGGACAAAATTATTTCGTATTTTTTGTACTGTTTAAATAAACTAATAGCATTCTTTAAAATAAACTTACAGCAAATGTTTTATTGCTTTTAAAGTACACTCTTTGTTTCTATTATACGTGTACAAAAATTAGGGCTAGAGTATTAAATTGTAATTAAAGCAAATTAGAGTAATTATGCTGAAAAACTAGATAAGATGAAAAGAAAATTTATGGCTATAACAATGCAGCATATACGTGTTGTCATACATTTGTCCTTCGAGCAGGTAGTTTTTATTTCTTTGTAAATCGTTCAGCAAATAAATAAATGCATCAAGATGAATTGATTTAGTTCTGGTTTTATACTGTTCCCGCCAACTCGCTGTCAGTGCCTTCAATTGATCTTTCTGATAGAAACTGTGAGAATCAATCGTTTCATGGTCAGGTTAAATTTATCTAATCTTATATCAGGAAAGCAGCAAGGATTTTTTTTTAACCTTAACAATGAAGGAACAATGTAAAGGATTTGATTATTGTTCCAATTTAAAATTCAACGAAGAGTTTTTATCAAATGATTTCTACAAATTTATTTTTTATACAATTTTATTTCATCAGTTTTTCAACATTAGGAATCTAGATCATGAAAATCGTGAATCACGAACGAAATACTCGTGGGCAAATCAGACGTTTCACACTAATTTGCCCACGTTAGTCTTCGTGGGATGACAATCTCAGAAGACAATAAATGTTTCATATGCCTGGTTTATGATATTTTACTACACAACATAAATATTAATTAAAATTTTAAAATACTCGCATTTTGCATAAAAAATTTTTGAAGCATCGGTCATTAAATTGTAAACATTTGTGACATCCATTATAACGGAACTATTTAGTTTTTATGTAAAAATTAAAGTCAGTTCTACGTTTGATTGCATCTGAGGAAAATCATTAAGAATCCTCGGACTCCACAGCGCTTCTATAACACCAAGAATTTAATCAATTGGTTTTTAGTCACTAAGATTTAATTCTAGGCTATTGTGGTATATGACATTGAAGAAAGATTTAAGATCTTGAGCTCTATATAAAATTTTACGAAACATATTGTAAGGATTTCGAAGAAACATGCATACATCCGAAATCAGTATCGCTATGAATTTTCTATATATGTCAATAATTTTATGGATATTCTATACAAATCTTAGCATCTCTTATATAATGTAACAGGCCTCAAGAATGTGAAGCATTGCCTGAAAAACAGGGTTACAGGGTACATTTAAAACTGGGGCAAGGCCCTCTCGGAAATAACCTGGAGATAGCTTTAGCGATTAATTTCTGTCGCCAATCTGGCGAGAAATCGTTAATAGTTGCCAACTTGGCCACCCTTCCAGCAGTTTCGAGAAATCGAAGGTACTAGATATTTCTCGGCAGACGAGAGAAAACTATTAAGATCGGAGACAGTATGAGTTTAAGTCTTTCAATCCAGACATCGTACTATCATGCTCCATGCTCGTATGTATCATTGAACCGGACACGTCGCCTGCTCACAGCGACATCTCGGCGATAGGGATATTGATTGATTGAGTTTAGAGTTAGTACTGGAAGATCACTGTGTGAGCTTACGCATTTGAGGCTTTTTATATTGTCTTGTGTTTAACTTTAACAGTTTAAAGTGAAACTACTATCTATAGACTACTAGTAAATCAGTAAAACTACTGATTGTGTTCCGTCATACTCAGAAAAGTTGCCCCTGTACTTTTGTGAAAAGTTCCAGAACTGTAAAGCGTTTCTTTTGGAAAAATGAATTGTATCCAAGTTATGATTAGTTCTGCATAAACTGAACCCATTACACAAAAAAAAAAAAAAAATATTAAAAAAAAAAAAAAAAAAAGAAAAGAAAAAAAAAAACACTTCTCTAAAACTGTTTCTTATAACCCCCTCTATATTAAAAAACTATCTCGTTTTTTCCCCCTTTAATTCCGAGAATGAATTTCATTTTGAACCAACCAGTTTAGTAATTTAGCGTCATTTGTAGCTCAGTCTATATATTTCCATAAATTCGAAAGCACCACTGGCAATTTTATAGCTCCGTGATTCACGCAGGCAAGTCTGCAAAATCGGCCGCAGGAGTTGCATACACTTCCCCTCATGAGTTAAGTCCGGCGAACACCACGGAAAGAAATCTAAAGGGATCAAGTTGCTATTAAAAGGATTGGTATTTATGTATTATTCAGTTGACCATGAAAATGGCTCCGCGCAGAGTAGCATAGGGTGAATTATGGACAAATATGACGTAATAACACACTGCGTTTTTGTTTAATGTTACATTGATTCTCCAAAGCTACGATTTCTTTTCATGAATGAGGTTGTAAATGAACTGTTCTAATATTTTTACTCGCATTCAGAAAATTACATAAAATTACATATTGTATATTAAAATCTGGGACCTGTTTTTTACAGAACACCGTTAAACAGAGCTTTCTGTAAAATCGGAGGGAGACTCCCATGAGAAATGAGCTCGGAAGATTCAACGCAAATTGAAGTTGTTGACAATATATTGCAAAGAGTAATAAAATGGCTTAGCTAAAATACAAACACAACGATTAATAACTGAAATCATTCGTAAAGCCAATGAAACATCAGCATCAGAGGTGACTGATGCTGATTTTGCTCAACAGATCATAGAAAAAATTTCGTTCATAGAGGAAGACTATGTCCATAACATATTTAGTAATAGCAGTGATATTCCAGTCGTACGCAAGTGCATGCACCGTTTATTGTCACAAAATGAAAATGAATAAAATCTTGTTATATTCAAAAGTTTTTTTTTGTTTTGTTTTGTTGTTTGTTCATGTTTTTTTTAAAAAAAATTGCAAATGCAAACTTATTTTAATGCATTTTCAATTTATATTACTATATGCACATTTTGTTGAAATAAAATAATAAGCTTTAAATAAATAATTCCCGATTTGTTTGATTTATTTTTCAAAATTATATTGCTATATATTTCAAAACTATGTTTTGAAAAAAAATAAAAAAGAAAGAAATAGACTTAAAGAATTTGTATTCATGATTGACTAATGAATAGGTAAATAAATTTTTTCATGACAGAAACTTAAATTAGATCACTCTGGTTTGGGTAATTCATCAAGTTTTGAACGAAACTGAACAAAACTTTATTCTCTACCAGTTATCACTACTACTATAGCTGCAGCTCTTAAGTCGTACCAATTATTTCTAAAAATGCAATGTTAAAATCTTAGTAATCTGAAATTAGATTCATTCAAAAAACAAATAATAAAACCTTGCTGTTAAACAGTTAATTGCAATAAAACTCAATGGAGAAACTGCGATTCCAACCGGAGCCCAAAATAATATTACTTTGGATATTTTAATTTATTCGTTTAACTGTCATTAATTTAATTTGAATTTTTATTTTTCATTTAAATCTACACAAATCTTTACATTTTGCGCCAGTCTAAAATTAAGAGAATCTAGATTGGCCCATCTATGCATACATATATTACAGAATTTTTTAATCTTAATTTCTGACCGTCTTAAAAGTGAGTCGTCATTTAGCCAAAGACTACTTATAATTAGGTAATTTTTTTTCAAGTATATCATGTTGGTGAAAGAAACGTATTTTAATTTTGAGATCATATATTTGTTACTAGAATCTTTTAAAAGACAATAAAACAAAGCGATATATTAAAAGGCAAAAAAGTAACTTGAGATTAGAGAAGCGACTGGTTTAAAAAAGTTCCAATTAGAAAAAAATGGTTAATCTTAGAGTGACGTAGAGTATCTTTATGGTTTATTAATCTTACCTTTACATTTTATTTAAGTATTATTAAAACCTAGAAATTATAATAGTCTCAATCCCCACTTTCTTAGCGGCATATTTTAACAAATAAAAGGATGTTGCCACAAAATGTTATCATCATGTGTTATTTTTAAAGAAATTATACAGCAAATATAAAAAAAAAATGCATGGTAACAGTTAATTCTGTATCAGGGATTCTAAAGATTTGTGATTATTTTGCTGGTAAATTTTATATGGCATAAGTGCGAGCAATGATATTTAAAGATAAAAAACACTAATAATAAAAAGGACAAACATTTTGTAAGTCATCTTATTAAGAAAATTGAACATTGATAGACTGAAAAAAATTAATAGCAGCACTTAATACTATATTGGGAATTCTAGACATGCTGCTTTTAACGTTATTGTGATTTTGATATTGAATTTTACATTGTGCAAATGAGAAGAAAGCGATATATGGAAGTTAATGTTAATAATGTTTAAGAGACAAAAAGAAAGTTTTATTAGGAGGATTGAATAAAAAAAAGGGACTGGTAAACTGAGAACGCAACGAGATCATAAAAAATCTTTAAAAATCCTTTAAGCGACTTTAAAATCTGAATCCTTTAAACTTTTTGTTATTATCATTTCGATTTTTTTGCTAATTTGTTCTCATGTCTTACACAAGGCCTTGGCCCTTCTGATTTTAGAGAAAGCACTGAACCTTATACATAAAATGACAATGTAATTTTTAAAATGTATTATGAGGAATGAGAACTTGCATTGAATAAAAAAAATCACACGTGCGAGACCGGCGTGTTCATTAAGGCAGATACATACCATATCTCTAGAGAGTATTGATTAAGTTACTTTAGCATAGTATCGAAGTGATGCGATATATGACGGGTGTTGTTTTCCAAATGTTTATTTTACAAGGGAGAAAACACATTTTATTCGAACCAATAAAATAACATTTATAATTTTTGCAAATATTTTTCTGCCATTTAATCTTGGATCTTCGGTAGCAAATATTTTGATTAACTTTTAGCTAGCAAGGAGGGCAATATATCGCCAAATGTGGTTAAACGTCCACTAAAGTCACTCCTCAAAACTCGTCTGGGATGCAGAAGAGTAGTAACCAGGGAACAGGTACAAGATGGGAGGGACAGGGAGGGGGACCGAAAGAAATATCTCCAGCACTGGCCGACACAAGTTGTGAGATGGAAGAAAAGAGAGAAGGAAAGGAAGAAAAAAAAATTGATTGAGGTCAATCAAAAGAGGCCATTCGCTTCGTCCGTCTAGCTATTGAGCTTCTCATTATTGCCCAACTATCTTTGTGCGTGTTCATGTCTCCACACAAAAATTACCCAACAGAATTCGAAGGGGGAAGTCGGGGAAGGAGTATTTCGTACCCAGAGGCCAACGCATTTCAAGTCAGCAGCTTGTTCCGAAAAATGTTACAATGTTTTTACTGTTGCTAGATTTTTGACATGATCGGGACTGGAATATTGGATATTCTGGGAGGCTTAAAATGAATAAAACATGGAATGGCAATAACGTGGACAAGCAAAATCTTTTGGAAGAAATTAAATTATGCAGTTCCCTTCGCAGAACATATTTCACTGTCCTCATAGAATATATTGAACGTGTTCTCAATTGAAGGTCCGCTGATTAGAAAATTATTTACTAACACAGCAAACATAATAATGTTTATTTTACAGCCGTTAACCCATTAAGACGTTTTGCTGTTCATTAGGAAAACTATTTAATTTTCAAAACAAATGCTGTGGGCTAGAGGACAAATGAATGGTCATTTCTGTACAGAGATTTGGAGAATGTAAAGTGAAATAAAAATACAATATGTGCTTATTCGATATGAAAAACCGTATTTTATAACAACTTGTCATTCCCTGGGAGCAGATGACTAGTCCCAAGTTTTCCAGGTAAAAAAGAAAGGTTCTTTGAAATACAAAGCCTTATGTCTAGCTAGTAAAACATCAGGTATAGACAAAGGAGGATGGAGCTCTGAAAAATTCGGGAAACTTCCAGAGGCTTCGTGCCTGTGACTTTGCTTTATTACATGATATGGATGGTTTACGAAAGATGAAACATCACACATTCATGTGGGGATAAAAATAAACTGATAGGAAGAAAAGCATTTAAAAAGCTTGATAAAAAATCGAAAGGTAGCCTCAGGGTAGCCGAAAGGCAGCCTCATAAGACTCAACGTTTTAATCCCGTCCTCATTAGCTTGATACAATTTTATTACGGTCAGATCTAATTTTTAATCCAATGCATAAAAAGCAAGGAATTTTCATGATCCACCACTCGGAAGATTTCATAAAATGCTATATAAGTGTCGACACCTATATGAAAGTCGGCAACTGCTAGGCAAGAGGCCTGCCAGCCAGCAGTCTTAATGAGGGTTACTTTCTTCTTGTTACTGAACTTCGCAAGTCTACCGCCAATTTTTTTTACCTTAATGCCAGTGCATCTTTGCGTTTGGGCGAGTCGAAAGCTCTCGACTGCGTACATAATGTCATATTAGCAACGTGGTATCTGAGGGAAGAATTTTATAGTAAAAATAGGACCATCAGCGGCCGAGCGGTAAAGCCGCGGAACACTGGTAGTTCGACTTGGGATCGAATTCTGGCGAATGCGCTGCCTGCATGGTCGGTTTTCTATATATAACGTGGATATGAACCCGGTTCCTTTTAAATGTTCTCCGCGAAGGTATGTCTCTGCATAGACAGGTAGCCCTCGAGTTGCTTTGTCTTAATTAACCTAACCATAATAAATAATTTAGCAAGTTTTTTTTCGGTTAATGATCAGCATTATCATGTGAAATTCTGATGTTATGATATGATAACACATGTTAAAAAAAATTCTAAGAATTTAGCAGCCACTGAATTCTACTCTGTAATCGATAAAAATTGTTGGCCTGCGTTTCTAAATTGTTTGACTTGTTGAGAGCCATAAAATACTCCATTTGGAACATTTATCAAAACTATGTAATTAATAGTGCATTGGACTGTTCGGTAAATTGTGTTATCATAATCATCATCAATCATGCTATGTTTTGACTAAAGAATTTCGTTTCAGGTTCTGTCTTAACATATTAGCTTACTCTTTTCATACATTTCTACGTTTGTTTAAAGGATCGTAGTATCTTCCGTGATAATACTATACATTATCTCCAAGTTAGCCACTCCTCTGGGGGGAAGAGCAAGTTTTACAAAAGAATAGTGTAATGTAACGACTAGATTCAATAAACCGATTCATAAAATACTCATCACTTATCATTATACGAATCGTTGTTATCTAAAATTAGTAATTTGATTATTTTTAGGTATTTTATTGATTCAAAACATAAATAAATATCGAAATTTTTAAATAATAAATTTTCAGAAGCTTTATAAAATGATATAAAAATCAATAAATTTAATTTTTACGAATAAAAAGTTACGGAACTTCTAAAAATATTTTATACAACCGAGTTTGTGTATCATTGAGCACAATTGAGTTGGATTCACCGATTACAATTCGATCACGAGAGATATGATAGAGAGAATAAATACGCATTTGTTCTCTCGATAATGTCTCTCGTGCTTCATTGGGATCAATTTATGCTTCATTGGGAGCAAATTATTTGCGAAATAGGGTAGACAACTACGATTCGTGAGGGAATAAAGATTCTCAACATTCCCACATTATTTCTCTCCGGCGAAAGTTTCTAACTAAGCCCTTCTAAAAAAAGTCCAATATCTTTTGTCATACTGCGAAGTCAAGGTTGCACAGCTGTGGTCAAACGATGAACCCACATGCATCTAATGGTGTAATTCGAATACGGATGCCCTTGTGAAGTTAGAATTTCTGATGGACTGAAGTCTCGTCTTTACGTTCCTGCACCTCAGGTAACAATCGTGAAGCCGCGAAATTTGTTCATTGAAAGACATTAAAATTTATTTTCTTCTTTAAGTCTTTAACTAATGAAGTTTCTACCTTCATGTCCTTTTCTAAATCTTATAATACGAAATTTTTTTGCTTGACGTAGTAAAAAATATTTCAAAAAAGTTTAGCACTTTCAAAGGAAATAATGACCTTGATTGAATAACGAAGGGCAACACCTTCTCCGCCATTTACCTATTATCAAAAATGGTAAAAAAGCAAACATTCCTTTCAGTTAATACGTAAACTCCTTTCAATTTTACTGATTACACGCCTAGATGTTTCCTGATGTTCTTGCTCCTTTTCCCAATCTAAAATCAGATTCATTGCTGTTGGTCTTATTTTTTGCAACCTCTAACTTAGTAGGAATATCAGAAAAATAAATTTTTAAAGTTTGGTTAGATTATTTGAATATAGCGAGCATACATGAGTTACGCGCCTAACGTAATCGGCGATACGGTAAAGGTATGCATTTCTAAGGAAAATTGGCTCTCAGTCACCTTACACAGGTACAGAAGCTAGATCAGCACCTTTGTTATATCGGACGTGATTGAGATATTGCTGTAAATAGTGCTAAGCTCTCGCCTCAATTTGGAATTCCAAGAGATAACATCCCGGTGTTCAGTCCGAGGGTCTCCCTCTCTCTTCCCCTAGCATCAACCTCCCAGAGGATTCGCTGTGTATTTTGAGTGCCCAATTGTCGCTTGTCGCTTGTCGCTATACGCTTACAGGTATCCGTGCCAAAGCATTTGTAAATTCTACAAATCCTTTGATCCGTGCCTTCGAAATGGCAGTCAGCGTCACTAACCATCACCCTGTCTGAGCAGCATTCACGTTACACATAAAGAAAACCACGAATACCAAGCTTGCAGCCAGCTTGTTCGCCTAGGAACGAGCCACCAGTATTCAGCGGTAAGTCTTCACCACTCAGCCTTCAACATTTGGAATCAAATTTGGTACTTTCTGAATATACGTATTGGTAGACTTGCCTCGTTTTTAACATGTTTTCGAACTTATATACAAGAATAGGTAACCCACAAAAAACATACCATGCACATGGATTTATATGCTTTATATTCAACAGTCATTTCGCTGAATAATATCCATAAACACTTTTCTTTTTCTCCTAAAATTTCAAACCGGCTTCTTTTTACTATTATTTATGAAAACAGAACAATACCTATAAGCGATAAGATTAACAAAACAAAAATTTTTCGACAACTGACATCTTAAAAGTCGCCAGTGAGTTGGCGACAAAAAAATCTAAAGAATTTTTTTTTTTTTAATTTTTTAAAGAGAGAATTTAGCATTGCCACTGCATTCACCCTTTAATCGATTCTAAAAGAAGACCAGTGTTGAAGAAATTAAAAAATAAAACGCTAAAAGCGGTTTAAAATTCTTTTTTTATGATGATCCAAAATTTATTTGTAAGACACCATTTGAAAGAAGCTATTAATCTGCCAGTTGACTGAGTATTTTCAAGAGTTAAAGCTTTAGAAATCTTAAAGTTGAAAAGCGACTTCTCCGTTTCTAATGGCTATAAAGTAGCTTTAAGCCTTTAACTACCCAATGAATGAAACTAACACAGCAAATACATGGCTCTTCGGGCCACTGAAAATCTTTGCGATACCTTGCGGGGGAGGGAATGAGCACTTTTGTTCAACTACTCCTAAGAAACAAATTTATAGTTAAGAAATCATATTTCATTAAATCGATACTACGTAAAATTGAAATTCATTGCACATAAGATAAAAATTTAGTCATGTATAAGAAATAAATTGGTTGTGAACGAGTTAGGGTAATGCCGCGCACGAATCAACATTTGTAACGTAAAAAGAAAAAAAAAGTATCAGTTCATCATTCTTAAGGGATCAGAAGGTTTCTTTCTCTTTACTGATTGAAAATTATTCTGGAAAGAAAATTTTCCAACGTCCATGAAAAGTCTTTTTTAGCCCAGAATGGCTATTAGTCTCGAAACTGCATTTTGCGTCGGTTCACTATAAATGTCCGTTTCACTTTTCAAATTGTTACCACCAAATATTAGCTCCCTGTATTATGTTTGAAGAAATTAAATAATGAAGAATTTCATGAATGTATGTATGTATGTTTCTCACATCGTGAAAAAACAAAGGTACCGACAGCCATTAAATTTTGAATAATGTAGTCTTCCACTAGAATATGGGCACCTGAAAGCACGAATTTGGAATTTGTTTTATTGTCTCTCATATTTTTTAAAACTTTAACTAATTTTTTATTAATAAACAAAGATTTCAAAGTGATCAATGGCAAAACTGCACAGAAAAAAAAAATCATCTCCTGGGCGCGAGACTGTCTATCGGAAATTCTAAAGATATGTTGTTTTTAAATATTTTTAACCCAAAGGAATATTAGTCTAAATGCTCTCGAAACGAGCATATGTGTGTGAGTGAAAAAACCGGGACGTAACATAAAATCTGAAAGCTTTCAGTTCTCCCCCCCCCCCTCTTCTGCCAAATGAGGTATTTTTATATCTGGGAAATCATGCCATAAGAGAAAACTGAGCAAAGAATAAACTGTTCTTTGTCATTGCAATGTTGATGATACTGAAACATTAGCGCCTATAGTTATTATTGGGGGGGGGGTAGCTTCTTGAAAGACATTACTACTGAGTATAACAAGAAACAGCTGATAATTTTCTACAGTTTTGAAATTTTTTGCTTTGATTAAATAAGAAAATAAAAATAGAAAAACGCATTACCATTCTTTTTTCTACACCGCTGAGTTTCTAACTTGAACTTAATGCTTAAAAATGCGACTCCTACCTTTGCCTCCTGATTGCGCAAGCGAACTTTAAATATTTCGGTTTTATAATAGCATCAAAATGTTTTACTGGAACTATTAGCAGTATTTTCAATAGCAACTGGAGCTAGCTCAAAATGCTGCTTTTTTTTATGCCTTAACTACAGCTTTGATATTTTGACTTACTTCGCATTTGTTATCCGTAAAGTTCGTTTACCACACAAGGTCGTTATCTGATTTATGTTCTAGGTTTTGCCTCATTGGCACTTTGACCGATAACTTTGCTATATCCATTTAGATGCCTAACCGCATCATCACCTGCGAAAAATGATCTAAATAGTTGATGACATTTAAGTTCAAAAATAAAGTCTTGTTATTGATATGCTTTGCATAAACATAGCTACATTCGGTAACCAACTGGAAATAATAATATTCGAAGAGTTTTAGTGATTTTATAACATCGTTTTAGCATCGTTCAGGCTGTTAAAAAAAAAAAAAAAAAAAAAAAGTGCGTAGAAAATGCCCAAAATCTCCTGTGCATCTTGTTGCTATCCTTCCTTTAGCAAATGCTGTTATGTACTACAATACTTCAAACAGTTTATAAATGTTAACATCCGCTACAACACCAGCAAATAAATAGAACGAAAAAATCCAAAGGATGCAATTTTAATGTTGCACGGAAAACTTCGATTAAGACTGAAATTGTAACCAAAAAACTAAATTTGAAGCAAGTTGAATAGTTATTAAATTATTAATTATCCCGATTGCTAAGCAAACATGATTGAAGAAATTAAAAAAGGCTTTTTAACCTACCTGTCCGTCGTCCAGCACGGGTAAGGCTCCTGTATTATGAAGAGTGATGAGGTCCTGGTCTGTAAGGGTATGCCCTGGATGCACCAATATATCCGGCCGCCTAGCGTACGATGAAACATCCGTCCGGCGGGTCGTGTCGGCGTACGATACTGGCAGCATGTTCGTCTGCAAATGCAAGGATGCTTCATCCTCCCTTTTGAAAAGACTGCGTGGGCTCGTGTGCAGTTGATGATGGTAATTCTGAGGAGTAGTGGCATTGAGAGTGCTATTCAAATGTGCGTAAGGATCTGACTGGAAATCAAGCTGCGTCTGTGGCAGACTATAAGGAGGAGGGAAATAAGGTGGTTGAAATTCATTAGGAGTATGTGTAAGGCGGCCTCCTGTGCTAAAAGTTGTTCCGGTAGGCACAATACTAGCGATGGACGTCAAGTTACCTCCATGGCTGACCACCAACTCTCTTCTATCCTGAAAAAAGGAAACGAAGTCTATTAGTCGTCTAATTGTTAAAAAAAAATTCTTTTCAATATTACAAAAGTTCGAACTGTTGAATTTCGGTATACAACAATGAAAAGAAATATAGGAACAAGTCAAAATCAAATAATCTTCAAGGCTTATAAATAGCAGGCTAGTATACTTTTAGCCCAAAGGGTAGTTCGGAAGGGCTATTAATTTCGGTTTGGCATTTTGCGTTGGTTCACTTTTCAAATTCTTTCCGCCAAATATTATCGCCCTGTATTATATTTAAAGAAATTAAATAATGAAGAATCTGCATAAATGTATGTAGGATTCTCGCATTGTGATAAAATAACAGTACCTAGAACCATCAAATTTTGAATAACGTACGTTTCCACCCGAATATGGGCATCTGGAAGCCCAAATTTGGAATTTATTTCATTATCGATTTCATGTTTTGTAAAACTTTAATTTTTGATTAACAAACTCAACGATTTCAGAGCGAACAATGACAAGACTGTACGGGAGGGAAAGGGGAAAAAAATCATTTTTAGCTCCAGCGCGTGAAATTGTGTATCGGAAATTCAAAATTTTAAAATTATTTTGAGATATTGCTATTGAACTGAATTTTATGGTTTAAGTGTGAAGAACATGGTATTTAATAAATAAAGGTAACACACAAAACGTTTAAAAAAAAACCGCCCTATTGGGCGTAATGTAAAATCTGAAAGTTTTCAGTCCCCCCCCCTTTAAAAACTGTTTCCAGTTAATGCAATAATTTTGCATAATTGCTACAATCCAATTAATAATGACCGATTTTAATAACGTCAATAAAAAATTTGCTTTGTTAAGCTCGAATCTGAATTAAATTTGATTACACTGTCTTGAGAAAATATGCCCTTAAAGAGTTATTCATGTATTTCTTTCACTTTTTATTCTAGATTAAAAGATCATATTACCGTGAAAGACTTTTTCGTTAGTAGTTGATGATAAATTTGCGATTTGAGCTAAAATCTGCTAAATTAAACTAAAGCTTGTATGGCAAAAACGAAGTTCGAGCAAGTCACAGTTGAAGCTGGATTAGAATCACACTGAATGGAATTCTAAAACAAAAGGGAAGATGGACTAAATTCCTTCACTTCTTCCATTTGAAAATGAACAAGGTGCATTCTTTAAATTTCGTTAATTTTTTGACTGTTAAGCGGTCCACCCAGGAAAAGTAAATATTTACAGTTAACAGTTTTGTTTATTAAAGTTTCTTTGATCAGTTTGTGGGCATTAGACTTCTCCCAACTTTTAACTTCATGTGCTAATAAAGCTGATGTGGTCGAAACCCTAAGCTGGATCTGAATCACACTGTTTATACAGTAAAAAGCGAAGCTGAAATGGGTTTTCGAATTGATAGGTACTGAACGTAAACTTTACATTGAACGTAAACTTTATGCTCAACAATTATATTTCTTTAAAGTTTCTTCTGATACTGTATTAATTTACATTCATACAATCAAATTTGGGGCATTAGATTTCTTCACAGGTTAGCATAATGGTTATTTGTTACATTTTTTTACAATACGCTTTACATATCAATTCATTAAATTATGTTCTAGCAAGTATTTTTAATGTTCCTTAAATTTGCATTTGACAGTGTAGGAACTAGTTAAAAATTTAAGAAGTAATATGCACAAAAATACCCGGTTTGTTTATATATAACAGTATCTAGCAGTAGATATAGCAGTAGACCCCCCAAAATCTAAAAAATGTTTTTAATTGTAGAATGCCACTTTATAAACGTAACTCAGTCCTTTTGAATTTGAGTATTACTGTTTTGCAAATGTTTTAAATAAAAAAAGTAATTTAAACTGACATATTTTATTGCAACAGCTTTTTTTTATTATCTTTCGTTAAAATATTTATTTGCGACTCACAAACATTAAGATTGCTTGGTCAGCAGACTGGAAGGTCAAACTAGCGAGAATCTTCCAAATATTCTGCCGTAATAAAGTCATGTCTGTCCTTAATATACAAAAGGGGCAAGTTGTTAGTTAAAAAAAAACTCAACCTCAGATCAAGTTTCTAAGCAACCTACACAAAAATGCAACATATCTACACACGACTCTGTACTCTTTTGAATTGTCAAAATAACGTGTATGACACTGGCAGCTAACTGGCGGTTGTAGGTTTGGAACTTTTGACCCACACATGCAATTTCAGATTTCCAGAAAAAGGTTCTACGCTTTGTGTCTCAAAATTAGCTAGAAATTAAATTTTTTAAATTTTTTTTACAGAAAGGCTTTATATGAAGTGCTTTATATTCTAACATTCATATATTCTACACGGAAAGAAGTTTATTTATTTATTTATTTAAAATATGTCAGTTGATTAAAATCTTCGCAAGAAGATTTTTCTCACATTGCTGAAAACAAGTATTATTATGCGACAAATTCTGGTATAAAAAAGGCCTCATAAAATAAAATTACAGAAAATTTAATTTATAGGTTCTAAACCCGAATTTAAATCACCTTTTTTTTTCCTGCATTAGCTGACGCAAATTTAAAATTCCTTTTAGTGGCGTTTTGTATGTAGAAACATGCCGTTAGCAAAGACTGACAAATACTGAAGGACATATTATGATGTGCAACATGACGTAGTTAACATATTCATTTTTATCGTAAGTGTTTGGTAAAACTAAATTACATTAGATGACAGAAAAAGGCTATTTTTCCTATTTGCTTAAACACATAACACACTTCTAATTAAAATAAAGCAATAAAAGTAATTTTTATTCAAACAAATTTTAGCCCACTGAACCCAGTCTTGTTTTAACGTTTACTGTGCTAAAATAAAATAAAAAAATTACTTAACTTTATTTGCATAAGGTATTAACATCTTTTAATTAAAATAAACCGTATGCTGACCACGTTCGCTAAGTTCCGTTTTTTGGAAAGAAGCATATAGAATAAATAGAATATAATGTAGAATATAGAAACTTTTAGGCTGTCATAAGACACATAATGCCTTTCCTATTTAAAGCCCACCACCGGCCGAGCGGTAAAATCCATAAACACTGGTAGTTTCCACCTGGGTTTCAAATCCATGCGAATGGGCTGCCTGTATGGGCGTTTTCGTGGTTACCTCCATGCGTAGTGTGTATACGAGCCAGTTTCCCTTAGAAAGAAAGTCCTCCACGAAGGCATCCTCCCCTTAGGCAAATAGCCTCGGTGTGTTTTGCCATAATCAAACCTAAACTCTTTCCTATTTACATTTCCAATTTACATATTTTCGAAATGATATGCGGAGTCATGTCGTTACTATGGGATATATTATTTAATAAAAGATAAATCTGTAAGACTTGCTTATTAGTTTAAAATGAATTATTTTAAGCCGAT
>KK117287.1:673433-698070 GCA_000611955.2 Stegodyphus mimosarum | reverse complement strand
TTAATGAGGACACTTACTAAACTCATATTTATTATCTTTTAAGATCAGAAAAGAGCTAAAAAACACGCAAGTAAATTAAAAAGAAATACATTTAAATGTACTTTTTTAAATTTACATGTTCTTAAAACGAGAAAAAAGATGCGGATAAACGAATTTCTATTGTATTTTGGTGTTTGAATTTGTACAATTCAAAATCCCTGTTTAAAATCTTATTACTTTATCTAATACGAGCTTACTAACCCGAAACGATATTTTTTTTTTTTCATTATAACTGAGATAACCAGTTTATTACGAAATTAGAAAATTTAACATAGTGCCGCTTATTAAATGTGCTCCACCAGTGGTTGAGTGGTTAAAATTGCTTAGTACTGAGAGCTTGACCCCAGGCAAACGGCTAGTTGCATGGTTGATTTTTGTGGTTTCCCACCAGTTTCCTTTAGAAAGTTCTGCACCAAGGCATTCTTCTATCGCGCAGACATTACTCGTGTGCTTTGCGATATTTAAATAACCTAGCCTAACTTCACATAGAGTACTAAGCAAAAATCGTATTTGCATTAAAAGTACGAGATTTAAATTTTGTAATAAAATTTTGAATTTTTCAGGTATGGTTTCTGAAAATTTAGGCATAGCATGAAGTGTACTTTGAAGCAAAACTGTACAGAGAATATATATAACCGGGAACTAAGTGCATGTAATACATTAAATTTCTTTTTTCAGATTTAACACAGACTACTCGAAGAAATGTTTATTTTAGGAAATCTGAGTGAAAATTACTAATATTTAAAATAAGGAAGTTTAGGACACATAAAAAAAATTTATTGATAATAATCGATAAAATTTTTTTTAGTCTTAATTTTTATTTACTTATTTTGATATGATAAAGTAAAACTGCAGAAGTGTCTTAATTCCTTTCTCAAAAATTGAGTTAATTCCATTCCCAGTTATCTCAACTCAAGCACATCACATTGATGGACTCGTTTCGTAGATATTTTATAAACTCTCCAAAACTTCATAAGATCAACATTATTCAAAAAAGGCCAAGATTTTCTGAGCAATATTATTACAAAACAAGTTTGCACCTCAGTATGCACCATGAAAATAATAGCCGTATGAAAATGTTTGAAAAGGTAACATAGGGCCCCATAGGTTCACTGGACCAGTGGGACAGTATATACCACCAGGGACTTCATCATATGATGAAATCCCTCGTGTGAAAGTACCACCCTGGTGTGCTCTGTTCCTGCCTTGTCTCGTCAGCATATGCAACATTTATACTCAGTTTGAAAGTTCATCATAACTTAAGTCATTTTTGTTACAGAATCATTTTGCATCAATTTCTTATATTCCCTTTTCTATAGAGTACGCTGCACACATTATATTAGTGTACGAGTAGTGTCGTGCTCATACAAGTCATGTCTATTACACAATATCAATGTGCCTATTATATGTCTGTTACACAATCAATTTAATGGTCAAATGGTAATGTAATCAAATCGATATTAAAATATGTATCACGCATGACTAAAATTTTGCTTTGTTTATTTGTCAGTGTACTTGTAGTAAGGACTAAATATTGAGAATTCGACTTGGATTCGACCCCCGGCGAACGGCTTGGCTGCATAGTTGATTTTCCTCATGTGTAACGTGAATACAACCTAGTTTTCCTCAGAAAATTTTCCAAGAAGGTTTCTATTTCTTTAAACAAATAGCTCTCATGCGCTTTGCCATATTCAAGTAACTTAACCTAACCACTTGTAGTAACGGGCAAATAAGAAGTGTAATTTTATCTTCTTTGTCACGTTTCATATTCCTCTTCTCGTAATTATTTCAAATTTAACCCAAAGCATCAATTAACCTTATGTTTGATTAAAATGTTGTTACCATTTGTATCTAGAATAGGAGCAGAATAATCATTTAAAAATAAGAGCAATGCATAATTTCTGAAATTTGCAGTTCGTTTTATAAAGCTGAATGTCTTATACATTTATCCAGTTTGAATTCAATACTTGAGAATTTTTGTCTCGTAGAAAGTTGCCTACGATATATGTATAAAGAGAGAAAGAGCTCAATAACACGAGACCACTCGCTCCTTCTTCTGAGTGACGCTTTCATTAAAAAAGAACAAGGATATTTTTGGAACATTATTAAAGGAAACTGGCAATTAATTTACTGGATCATATTTGTCAGTTCCATCAGCTGCAATGACAGTCCTTCGTCAATCAACATATGAAGAAATCCGAGACATCAAAATATTTTCCTGCCTTTCTAATCTGCGCTTACGTTTTCTATAACCAATTTAAAAATTCTCTATAAAATGCTACAAAAAAAAAAAAAAAAAATAAATTACATTACTCTAATCATCAAGATTTAGAGTCAGTTCACAGACCTTACAGATCGATACGTTACGAAGAATTTTTCCTTACAGATCGATAAGTACAATTTGTATAGTAATACCGTCTTTTTCCGAAAATAAGACACTGTCTTACTTTCTTTTTTGGTCCAAAATACGCGTTAGGCCTTATTTTCGGGGGAGGGCAAAAATAAAAGTATATTTATATATTTTTATTTAATATTTATTTTACACAGAATACAGAAATTTAAATTTATTCAATTACAGTCATGTCATCTTCTTCTGGAGCATTGTCTTAAATAAAATTCTGAATTATATTCTGATTTTCTTCCAAATCCATTTCCTGTTGAATCATTGGTCCGAATTTCTTACGTCTTGCGATATAGCTATCGTTAAATGAATACTTCTTGTCTAAGTAGCCTGTTCGTAGTGCATTGGAAACATCACTATCAGTTATTTTGTCCCATGAATTTTTTTACCAATTCACAACTTCTTGTAAGCCTGGTTTTACAAAATTACATCGATGATTTCTCACCATTCTGTTTTCAATATATTCATTGATTTCTATTCGCAAATGATCCTTGAATGGCTTGTTTATTGCAATGTCAAGCGTCTGGAGGTAACCAGTCATTCCTGCCGGAATCATTATTTGATCAATCTTCCTCTCAGCAAGAAAGTTTATCATGTCTTTAGCGCGGTGAGTACTGGCTGAATCCCAAACTAGTAAACCTCTATTCTGACCCCTCAACAGTGGTGGTAGCATAAAATCAACCCACTTTCTTATAACTGCTTGGGTGCACCAGGCTTTTTCACTTTCAATGACATAAATTCCTGAAACACGTTGAATCTGGTCTTTTTTTAACCTTTAGTGATTAAAAATGGCAATACTTTCTTGCCATCTAGATGAATCGCCAAAATATAGGTAACACGTGCACTATCGTAACCGGTAGAAGGAACGTAAATTGACGAAGAAGCCTTGTGGTGAGCTGTCGTTTGAGCTCCTAGGCCTAGAAATACCGCGGTCTCATCCATAGCAATCATGTTGGAGAGTTGGTATTTCGAAAAATCGATGCCATCAACAAAAAGCTTAAGCGCAAGTGCACGCTTAACAACTTCATTGTCTTCCAGCTTAAACAATGTTGTTGATCTCCTTAGAGACAGTTCATATCGTTTAAGGAAGTTGTCTAACCAGTGTGACGATGATTTAAATTCTTCTGTGGATATATCAAATTCAGTTGCTGTTTCAAGGGCAAATTTTTGAATATCAGTCCTGCGCACAACCAAAGCCATTGCTCTCCTGCCTGCAATCCATTCCCAGATGCAATCTTCCAGCTCAGAAAATAACGGCTGCCGACCTGATCCAACTCTGCGTTTTTTTCTTATTTCCTTGGTCCACCAGTTGACACAGGTAATCGTAGTCTGCACGCCATTTACGAACCATACGGAGATCCAGCATCTTCTCTTACAGAATGCTACAAGATTTACACCCCTGGAGACTTCCACGATTCCCTTTTGGTACTCGACGGAATAGCTCTTTCGTTTTGTATTCATTTTAACTGGGTTTAAAAGTTATTCACTTTATTTTTAAATAAAATTACGTATGAGGAAATAATCAGACTTACAAGACTGAAATGAATGAACGTTGCATACCTGCACTGTTGCTCAATGTAGACTGCTGCCTTAGTTGTATTTTCAAGGTAAATTCCAAGAATTAATTTGAAACGAACTGTAGAGGTAAACAATTTCTCGGAATATTTTGTTTCAAACATTTCTCTGAAATACGAGTATTAGGAAAGCCAAACATATTATTACTTAATAAATCAACAGCATTTTTTAACGAATTCTTTTGTCACATTATTTTAAAAAGTTCCGAAAATCACGATAGGGCTTATTTTCGGAGGATGTCTTATTTTACAAAAAGTTCCGAAAATCACGATAGGGCTTATTTTCGGAAGATGTCTTATTTTCAGAAAAAGACGGTAGCTAAGATTTGCATATTATTCAAAAAAGGCTACAAAGACGTAAAATAAATACCAAGTTTTCCTTTTTTAACGTTACAAATCATATCCAGTCCACGAATTCTTACGTGCCTAAGAACGGAAGGGCTGGCCTCTCGTTGGCTTAGGTCTTGGTCACTTGACAAGATGAATTTGACCAGCTTAATTCTGAAGCAGAATCCTCTGGGGACGGATCCGAAGGTCTCTTCTTCCTCTTCTCTGGAGGACTTTCGCCTGGACCGTACTTTAGTTCTCCTATCCCTTATGTTGCAAAGACATTATACACTAAAAAATAACCCTGCCTTCTCCAGGGTTTGAATACAGACCTCCGGGAATGGATGTGAACTACAGGTATGTAACAACTTTTAATTCGATCCATTAAGGAAAAGGTTACGTAGTTACATATTGAATCAATAAGTATGGAGAAACTCGAAATCGGGTTGAATTGTAAATGAAGTAATCGGTCGGTCTTGTGAAGAAGAATTGAACATCAAGACTATGGACAAACTGAAAACATTATATAAAGATACGGGAAATTCCAGATTCCAGGCCATTGTCTCACACAAGACAGTCTACATCTGTTAAAACAATTAAAAAGCACGAAGAGCAAGCAAAAAGCGTCGGGGCATCATTAGACTTTTTTTGTTAGTTTTTCTTCTGACTAGGACTCCTGCTAATTCAATGCTGTAGATGATGTCCGACAAGCTAATTAAAGAAAGTCGTACGCGCGTGCAGCAGACATCTCTGGTGTACCGAGTAACCCGAGGCCCCTCAAGCCATGGCTGTGGCAGACGATGAATGTATGTTCAGAAGGGGGTTGCCCAACCTCGAACTCAGACTGTGGGAAAATGTCGGCTTTGCGTCTTGGAAGGTCAGACACCTTTCTCTCCGCGGGCACACCTCTCTCGACTTGTCTGTTTAACTATGCATTACTCTCTCTCCGACGATCCCCCCTCGTATTCGAGTGAAAACTCAAAAGTGTTTTACATATTCATTTTCTTCCGGCTTTTGCCATTGGTCACGCCGCCGCTCCATTAGAAGTCCGATGAGGGGTAGAAAGAGGGAGGGCATCTGAGGAAGAAGAGACGCCCACGCATTCAGCTTTGAGGGCTCTAGCGGTATAAGTTGCGGTCCGCCGTCAAGTTCGAAAGGGTTATGGGAAAGTTATAAAATGCAGAGAGCAGAAAGGTTGTTTAAACTAAAGAACTAATGTATTGTTGCAGTCACACTAAAGATGGTAGAACATAAAATTTTAACAAAATTTCAAATGTGGGAAAATTCTAAACGGATAAAGCTGTTAGAGCGTTTCTGGCTGAACAGGAATGTGGTTAGGTTAGGTTACATTACATTCTAAAAAAGGATGTGAGGATTGTTTGTCTAGCAAATGGAAAAATACCGCAGTGGAGAAAAGTTTTTGTTCCAGGCTTGAGTGTCTGTGATCAAAAGAGCTGGCTGCGTAGATTTTACTTTTTTTGCTTCCGTGAAAAGTTAAACCGAAACACTTCCGGGAAAAACTTGCTAAGGGAAACTGGCTAGTGATTATATTATACAAAAGAAAAACTTCCTTTAACGAGATCATCAAACGGGGAGAACTGAAGTCAAACTATATGACTTTCGATGACACTGCAGGACTTAAGTTGGGAATTATCAATAATTAAGACGAAGGACAATTCAGAATTGAAGTACTGCAGATCTGAACTGAATTCGCTGAAGTACTGCTGATCCAAAATACCAGTTCTTGAAAATATAAAAATCACGCAAACAATTTTACTTATTATAATACTCCTTAAATTAATTAAGTCAAATTCATACTCTACTAATAATTTCAAAAATATATATATTATTTTTATTAAATTACTCTTTATCCTCTGTATCTTCAATTACAAATTTTTCAAGATTTTGTTTTCAGTATCACATCAAGTAGAAATTGTATCACAGTATCACATCAAGTAGAAATCAAGTAGAAATGAGAAGATCCTGTTACATTAAATTGTGGCAAATACACAAATTACGCAGTTTCAATGTTGTGTATGAAAATAAGAACGAAAAAAAAATTCAATTATATTATTAATGTTATTAAGTTGATGAAAATCTATCGGATTATTACATAACTATGTAAAACAAAATTTCTGTTTTAAAAATCTAATAATAAATTATTTCAAAATTTCACCATGGCTTTGCTAAATATTTGAACTTTGTAATACATAAAATAATCAGATGCATAATTAAAAGTTACGACGTATCAAGATAACATATGCCACATGAATCAAAAGTAGAAAATCATTGTGAATAATGTGTTCCAACAATGCGCAATATCCCAACTCATTTGATTGCATTTAATTTGATCAGAAATAATTCAGTTAACCTTTGTATGACAGCTAAGAAAAACCGAATCCAGCTTTTCGTTTTTCCTCTTGGCGTTCGAATTATATTTGGATTAAGCCTAAATTTCGAATTCTGGAAGAAGGAATCAAGTTTAATAATAATAATAGTAATAAAAGAGAGATTAAGGAATATATATCAAATTCAATTAACATTGAGGAGTTAAAATTTTGAGAGCTAATTTTTAAAGAAGTACTCGAGCGATTTTTACAAAACTTCGCAGTTTGGCATAATATGAGCCGTAGAATCGAAATATGGCTAAAAATTGGCATGTGATTTCAGAAAAGTCCGATTTTGTGTCAGAATACATATATTAGAACAATGCTATATATAAATCTGTCCTATGTTGCGCTTTCTAGACGTGAAAAAAGTTAAGTTGAATTTAGTCAATCGGCCCAATAGAACGGGAGATATAGAAATCGTTCCCCCCTTTTTTTTCCCGCAGTGCACCTATTCTTTGCACATACATTCTACATGCTTTTGAGCATACACACATACCGAGAAAGAAATCGCTGGTATCAGAAAACCGAATCCAGCTTGCGATGTTTATATAAAAATTACGTTTGCTGCTGTTTCTGTTGGTGAATTTGATACAAAAACTGCTTTTTTTTGTGTGTGTAAATAAAATAATAAGTTTTTTTGGAGAGCTCTGCTGTCTTTTAGGAGGCATTCATCGTATAAAATAATAATATTAGGCGCAAAATTATCATTATAAGATAAGTGCTCTAAAATTGCAGATTCCTTCAAGCAAACTAGCTACTGAATTCATTTTTATAGTCTTACTTTAAAGCAGGCACACCATGCTTATAGGGACCTTCCCCTCATTTAATATTGTTATGTATGCCGTTATCACCGTACAGTGCGAATTAAAGGATTTTAAGAAATTTGGAGATTCGACCCTTTTTTCACAGCAGTCGTTGCCATGGTTCTGGGGCGAAGAAATAGCCTTGAAGTACCTATTCTAACATAACACGCTATAGCTATCTGAAGCTACATATTTCGTTAGTAGAAACAACATTTACAAAATTGCTCGTATTTTTTCCAGTATTTTTCAAGACAAAGATATTAGAATAAAAAAAATATTGGCATCCGAAAAGCATTTTCAGGTCAGTTATCAAGCAAGTGATAATTATGATTCTCATTAATGTAACTCTCTAAAAAATCTCTTAATTGCTGACTCTTTCAAAACAATTTTTGTCTCCTATCATTTCTCACGGAGACTTCGCATAAATATCATGAACGGGAACGCATGTTTCACAGAAATTTATTCAATATGCTTCAATTTAACTGAACATAAGTAAATTATGCCCGAAAAATGAAACCAAAAAACATAAACTGAGAAGAGATTATAAACATCAGTCCAGCTTTTAACCGTAAGAATCATAAATCATGATGAATAAAGCAAAATTTATCGAAATTACTTTGCAAAAAGATGCAACATCGCGCAGAGCAGTAGAATATTGCGTAGCTTCCATATAAAACTGAGTTTAACCGTTGCAGCACTTTTAATGCGAAACTGTCCATTTCTGAAATGGCTAACAAGTAACGCGCGTATATTATTTAGTCAATTGAAACAGTTTGTAGTATAAAAACAGGAATTATTTATGCACTTTAATAAAAAAAAAACGAAGCATTTCACGTTAATATTTAATCCCATGATACATAACGACCTTCCTTTTTTTTTTTTTTTTTTTTTTTTTTTTTTTTTAAATTTCCCAATATCCCTTTGTCAGTATTGACTCAAGCCACTTTTCCTCTGGGTCGCCGAAACGTTGTAAAATGTTTTAAGAGACTAGTTTCATTCATTCAAACAGAGGCGTTTCAGTGTATTCTTTTTTTCGGAATTCGCTTCCCTTTGCCTTTTTTTTTTTAAATTTTTTTTTTCTTGCGATTCCCCTCCTCGTGAGAATATGGTAATGGTTCTGACGAGTTCTTTCGCACTGAAGCGTGAACTTCATTAAAATAGCTGGACAGAAGTGAGTGGCGAACAGTGATGAACAATTTGGAACTTTGTAAATATGTGAACGGATTGCAACAAAGACCCCACACGATTTTCGTATTATGGCATTAAATGGTTTTCCGCGTACTATATTCCATCTTGCCCCAGAGTCTGAGGGAGTGCAGAAGAACTTTTTTTGTAAGAAGCAATAAAATTAGATTACGATTTCCGACTTTTTCTGTTCGTATAATAAGTTGCAGTGTTTCGATGCAAAATTCTGCAGGCCTTTGTAAAGTTGCCTCATCATAAAAGTGTTCGTAACCCTCACGTAAGTTTGCCACTTCTTGAAAAGGGCTTTTCTAAAGGTGCGAAAAGAGCTTTTATAATATATTCCATCCACTGCATACACTAATTAGTAATGCAAACGAAAACCGGACTTGTATAAGGACTCCACCCTTATGAGGGTTACTGTTTCTAAATTAGAAACTGATCTTCATAAGAGTTCGCCCACCCTTATGAAGGTTTTTATCTTTTCGAACAGTGACCGGCTTACATAATGGTGCCAGAAACCTTACGAATAGTTCCCAAACGAATAGAATAACAGCGGTCGACATGTATAAGAGTGCGAAAACCCTTTTATGATTGGCTGTTTAATATTATGTACCGTTTTGAAACGGCCCCCAAAATTCGCAAAATCCAACCTACTTCATGAAAATGACCTTGAAATGCATATAGTGTTTTTACAAAACTAATCTGGATTTGTTAAGTTTTAAAATTCAAATACCTTGACTCATCAGAATTTTATTAAGAATTTTACTGGAGATAATAATATTGATCAGAAGCGGTCACTCTTTTATAAAGGTAATCTAAATTATAGAAAAATTGCTCTGCCATTTGGTATTTCATTTCAGTCGCTAGTAAATATTCAGTCATTCTGATGACAGTTTCCTTTATAGAAGATCCAAAAGTAGCCAAATGGCTACTTCTGGATCTTCTATAAAGATCGCTCTAGGCACAGATTCTTAGACAGAAAAATAGGGTGGCTGCATGGGCATTTTCGGGAACATCCGATGTGGATTGGAAATATCAGCTATTTCCTTTTATTTTCGAAAATGTAATGTTGTAATATTTTAACTAAATTAAAGTTATTTTTGTTGCCTAGATATTTACTCGTGAAGGGGCTGTTCGCTAAGTTCAACTGTATCGGTAACAACACGTAGGCAAGAGTGCAAAGAACCTTTCATTTAACTCAAAAACGGTATGTATAGTTGGTAGTCCTGGTGCGGACAGATTTTCTACAACACTTTTGGCGGCAATTCAAAATAAAAATGTAAAATTAAAAAGTACGTTTAATAATCAGCCGAAGCTGCACAGAAGTATTTTTAACGTGTCGTTGGCTCTCGCATCGACGTAGAATAACCAGCAATTAATATGCGCGGCCGTAAATGGTAAGCTTAAGTGGCATAGAAACAACTTGGCCGAAAGGCAGAATAACCTCTGTCTAAAGTAACTAAGTTATTGTACAAAGCTTAAACAATAGCTTTCTACCCACTTTGCATAATGCGCGAAATTGAAATCTCCTTCTGACGAGAAAGCTTGGGTTGAAAACAAGAGCTGTAGGAAAGGTTGCTTCGAAAGTAAAATTAACTTTTAAAAGCACACAGTGTTAACAAGATAATAAATCTAATGATCATTACAATTTTTTTTTCTATTGCTACAGAACCCCAAAGCAGTTGTATGAATTATCGACCTTATTAATATACTAAAAGAAATGTTCGTATAATCAATAAAGTTAGTGAATAACAAGGCATTAAGTTATATGATCGTTTCTCCTCAGATCAAATGACAACCTCAAACAGTTATATATAGCGATGGAAATAATAAGCAAATTCGTAACATGAATGAAGATCGTAAGCTCAAATGTTTCTCAATTAAAATTGCCTTGCGTTAGTGTTTCTGTTATAAAATTAGTTTTTGAAACCTCTTATCACTTCAAAATTATTGTAAGGCCTATCTAATCAACTGAAACAAGAGCTGAATTTTAGGTTTTCCCGAATAGATAGTATCTGCTGTGAAATCTCATTCAACAGAGATTAAGGTTCAAGTACTTAATAGTAATTAACTGTCTCAGAATATATCTCAAGCATAATCAAACTGACTGTATATCGAAGCACTATAATTGCTTTTACTTGTATTAAACTAATTAATCATGGTCGATGCTGCAGACTGGAATAACGTATACAATAGATAACTACGTAGTTTCAAGCAAACGTAACTCATGAATATTTAGCAAATTTTATTTCTGGATAAAACAGCTCTTGAAAAGCACACTCTTACTTTGAATCAAATATGTACACTGCACCCACTCCTCGTCACATTTCAACCTTTTTACAGTACGACTGATTATAACATTAGAATTGATGAAATAGGGATATAAGTGGGGACATGTTACCTGGACAGAAAACAAAGCTGGAATATCAGATGCATTCAAAGCACGCCTGGGAGAAAAAAAGAGTTTATGATTTCAAAGAGAGCCTTCGTAGACGACTTTATGATGAAAACTGGCTCGCACTCACGTTACACAGGGGAAAACCATGGAACCTTACCATATAGCCAGCCGTTTGCTTAAAATCCAACCCTGATCAGGTCCAACTACCAGTATTGAGTGGTCTTAACTACTGAAGGTTTAACTACTGTGCCATTGATGGCCCCGTTCATGTAAGATCATCTGCATCATCAGCGTTACGTTAAAATTATCTGACGTGGATTAACTTGGGAAATGACGCAATTTAGAGAGATTTATTATAAACAGTTACTGTTTTTAAGACGGAAAGAGGAAATAACCAAATTAAAATGAAGTATTAAAGGGCTATTGAAAATTAAAAGCTTGCTTTGAAAATCGAAGGAAATTTGTCCGTTACATACACGAAATACATAAACTGACATAAACAGAATACTGTCTAGAACACCATTTCCATGTGTTCTGCCTAATTGTAGATAATCGGATCACCAACTAAGTATAAATGAAAATAAATTTATAATTTTGGTCCAAGAAATCCGTAAAATTACCATAATTAGATGGAAAATGTTTATCCCAAATTTTACAATAATCTACAAGATTTTACATCAGGCTGAGGTTTGTAAAACATAGAAAAAAGATTGTCTATCCAACTAAAAGGAAGGAAATTTTGTAGACAGTTAAGTACAATAAGGTAGCAATGCAAAATAACATTGAGGTAAATTTTGCAGGAAAGGTAACAAAATGCTATTTCACTATTAGAGGTTAAAGACCTTAAACATGGAAACACTTGGAAATTTGTTTCCATAAGAAATAATCCTCATAATCACTTCAGCACACATAGAAACGTTTATTCTTGAGGGAAGTTCTTTTAGCTTCGCTCGATCATCATTGTTTTTAAAATTTACTCTCTATAAACACGCTACCCCACTCTGTTAATCATTCCAAACAAAATGAAAGCGAAATTCTCTCAATAGCCCAGTTCATTATTCAATAACAAACAAACGAATTCATTTACAAACACCTGAACGAGCCAATTAAATACACAACCGCCGTAACAATTCTTGAATAATAGATATAATAATAAATAAAAACCAACAAGAAACGAAACACCTCTACCCAAATCGGCAGCCATACCGCAAAAGGAGGAAACTCCCAAGACAGTTTTATTTACTAATGGAGGGCTATCCCACAATGCTCCGGGGCAGCCGCCATGACACTTGCAATGAGAATTTGAGCCAGCTAAGTCGTAGGAAAAGAAAGGCAATTAAAGAAGACCTTGGGGAAGAACGCCGTTCTGCTAGGGAGGCTTTTTGAAAACAGCCCTAGGCAGGTTTATTTTATTATTATTTGATAGGTTGAGTATTATCTTTGCAGCTACTGCTGTGTCGAGCCGAATGAAAGCTTATTTCCAACTATTGCAATTACTAATGCATGCTTTGTGGTACCTAATGAAGCATTCTGCCCAGTGCATTCAAAATACATAAGGTACCGTTGATTATACTTATTTTTATAGGGAACAATAAAAATCCTCGGATGGATGCTTCTGGAAATTTATGTGGGTCACATCTTTTACATCTTTCTTACAAAAGCAATCGAGTTATGCTTTTAACAGTCTAACTGGTTTTGAACATTCCAGTCTAGAAGTCAGATATAAAGATATTTTCCGAATGCAGTAATTATTATTTACTTTTATATGAGCTATATATAGTATATGACTTTTATGAGAACAATAACATTTGACATATGTTCAGAATGCATTTGATTCAAATCGGAGATGATTTTACAGTACAGAAATACAATGTTGCTGATTGGAATGATTTTTAGTATTATTCAATTCAACAACGGCCAACGTTTATACAAAAGATGTTGCAGGCCGCACATATATATTTTAGCCAATATTAAATAATTTACATTTAGCGTTAATAGATTGCGAAAACTATTGTTAAAAAACTAAAAAATAATATTTCATCAGATAATATAGATGAGCTATTTCAAGATATTACTCATCGTTAATATCAATTTAAATTAAATTATTTCAAATAGCTACTTTAGTTAACAATTCCCATTAACTCTTTCAAGGAGAAAGACACCGAAACTGATAAATAACAAATGTAAAAAATTCATTATGTTGTTCTGAATATATTTTCTCGCTAAATGTTAATAGCATTAAAATATAAATTGTTGATGATGAGCGCTTGTGCAAAGCGATGAAATGAATTTTCACTCATGAGGCTTTCGAAAAGATGCATGGGTACTGTGGTTATCTGTGTGCTAACAAAGAAAAGCACAAAAGTAAATATACAACAGGATGTCCACGACCACTACTACAAGATTTATAACTTTGTCGAAGGCCTCAGCAAACTTAACTAAAGAGCACAGTACACCAATAGCAATCATTGATGCAAATTTAAATTAACGTATTGGTAGTACCTTCCAAAAGACTGTCCACGAATGGCTAAATTACGAAATAATGACGGTTTGAGGTCGGTTCTTTTACCGGCTGAAGGCAAGCCATCCCACAATTCTTAAACCTTACACTAATAAAAAGCAAAAAAGAGAGGGAGGCTTCTGAAAGAATGCTATGACTAAGATATCAGTATTTTAAAATCGTGTCTTGCTGAAAATGGTAATCTAATAGTTTTTGCAGTTTTCTATTGAAGTCCTGCATTTTTCATAACAAGTGAAATTTTTAAACTTCTGACAAAGATATCAAAAGATAAGGATATTGTTTATTGCTTTTCAAAGCCCACTAGTGGCCAAGTAGACGAGTGGTTGAAGTGGTTTAAAATTGAAGTGATTTAATTAGCTTACTATAAGCTTTTCCTGCTCACATTATATCAAAGTAAGCCATTGTTTTCTGTCCCGGAAATGATGAGGTATTTCCAAACTGCGCTAAAATCATGTAACTAACTTCATTAACTTAGTGTTAGACAAATATTTTTTCTTGCTGGGTTATAGTACAAAGCTAGATCTCTTTCGTTGTCCATAATGCTTGACCAAAATTCTGCAGTTTGGGCTGATGTAATATTTTTGTATAAATATACTGCTTGTTTTACAGCAGCTATTTATTTCTTTCATTATAGGCCAATATACGGTAATACAAATTTTTGAGCATAAGAATAATATAGAATTTTATTTCATTTTACAAAAATTTTATGGACAATATGAGCTTTGACAATAAGAACACTTTAAGAGATAAGAACATATTTAAACGTAGCCAATAGACAACAATATTAGCAAGTTCTGGTCAAATGAGATGATTACTTCAAAGCGTTTTCATTCATTTTTCAGGAAAGAAGTCACGTCTTGAAACTCGGCTTAGAAAACTGGGGGTTGGGAACTTTTAGAGTTTTTGTATCTTTATAGTTATGATTAATATTTAGCACTTTCTCCAATGAGTATTCACCACTCAGTTTTACAGAAAATTTGATAATACGACTTTGTTTCAAAGTAATTTGTTTTCCTTGTGATGTTCAAATATTAAAATTTTATTAGATTAATCTGAAAATGAATATTCGTTGAGTTTTTCTTATAATGAGCATCGTTTATTGTTCTCTTTTCAATAATGATAACTCTGCACAAAGCAATAACTCAATTACGCGAACTTAGAATATTGATTTTTTAGATTATGGCAAAGCAAACGAGAGCTACCTATCTAAGGAAAGATGCCTTCGTGAGGAACTTTCTAATATAAATTGACTCGCCTTCACGTTGCATATGGATTTGTTTAGTTTGATTTATTTAATTATGGCAAAGCACTCAAGGGCTATTTGTTTAAGGGAAAGGATGCCTTCTTGGAGGACTTTCTAAGAAAAACTAGCTCGTATACTCGTCACACATTGGAGAAAATCACGAAAACGGCCATGCAGCCAGCAACACCCGGCAGAACTACCAGTATTCAGCGACTTTACCCCTCTGCCGCTGACGAGCCTTTCTTACACATAGGAAAACCATAGAAACGTCCATGCTGCTAGCCCACTCACTAGCGTTTTAGGGGAGGGTCGAATACCAGTAAAAAGCAGCCTTATTCACTCGCCTACTGGTGAGCTTTGAAAACCGGATGCTAATTTAAATTCATTCATAAGACATGTAATTTAAAATTAAGTGAAACCTCGCAGATGGGATAGCGATCAGTATTTTCAAGGCTTATAATTAAATAACGGTTTCGAACATTGACGATGGCGAGCTTGTGACGGACGCATACCTCTACAGAAATTCAAAGTACCTCTATATTAATTCCAGATACTCTTACAAAAAAATAAAATCTTAGTTATTAGTTTGATGTTTTAAAATCTTAAAATTTGGTAATAATTATAACAATAGACTATGTGAACTTCTATTTATTAAAAAAATGTTGCTACAGTTTTGAGCAATTTTTTCCAAAATATTTAGTTTTAAATAATTCAAGAGTTCTTTATTTTACTTATGGAGTTGAGCGACAGCAGTCATCGAATTTATTGCTTAAGTTCAGTGATAAATTCGGGTCAATAACTTCATTACGAACAGAAAAGCATAAGCAACAGCCTGTAAATTTTGATGTAAGGAGAAAAATCAAAAAAGGCAATAAGGTGATTTGGCTGTTATTCGTCACCCTTTCCCAGATCTCAGGGAAGCTCAAATTCAGAAGCACACATCACTAAAAATAAAGCAAAAATCTCATCTTCCGCCATTGTCTCAATCGTCGGTGTTCTGTACTGTTCCACCGCAAAACACACCCTCAAAGAAAAAAGTCATGAAAACAAAAAATAAAAGTAACTCATTAAGGTGAGATAGAGAATCCAGGAACTGTTTCCCGAGACTCGTAAAAGAAATTCCATTCAGCCGAAACCAGTAAACTAACCAACCAGAAATTATGACTTTTTCAAAGTTGAAAGAGATCCAAAAACCAAGCATGCATAGACTGAAATCAGATGGGATTTTAAGATGCAGCGATATGAAAAAGCTTTAGACATTAACCATCGAAAGTCAAGTCATCGATCAAAAACCCCAAAAAGGAAAGATGATAAAAAGGAAAGCTTTTGATTAGGAAAAATCAATAAGGGGTTTTCATAAATTAGTTACCATAATTGCACTGTTAATAAAAGTTAATTTTTGATCAGCACTTGTCACTTCAAGAGATTTTCTTGGCATTTGCGGGGCATTTCTAGATTTGAATGTCAGGAGTTCTTTCTGTATCACTTGCGGTGTCAGTAATTTATTGACACAGTCAATAAATCCTCCCCTACATACAGTGGCACGTAGCATAAAATACAGGGTTCGGTAAAAAACTGGAGGTTTTCGAAAAGAAAAGTTTAAAAATAACTTGTGCGAATGAACATTTCATGGCGTGTTAATAATTTGCCGAAAGAGAAAGAAGACATTCACCGAACAAAAAGCGTTTACTTTTAAGAACACTTCTTATTTACAAACTATATTTTGTCAAATGAAAAATTTGATGAAAAGACTTCAGATCTGATATTAAATTGGGGGGAGGGGTGCTTTTGCAAATATTTTCCGGGTTCAACACACATATCAGCTCAAAAAAATAGAAACAATTCCTGTACGACTTAAATTAGCAATCCTTAGCCAGAAGCCATACGTTCTGTTAAAAGCCGGACAGTAACTGTTGAAGGCCATATGACTGAAATATTTATTCAAAGCTACAAACATATTTTAAGCAATTTTGACAGTTTTTATTATACTTTGGGTTTTACAGCTTACTAGCCTGAATTTAAAGCTGTCCTAAATGTACGACGAGCCTGCATTTCTACGGTGTTTAATTGAAAGCAAACAGATGTGTATGCAAGCCGACTTGATGTGTCGAAGTTTTCCAGAAGTTGGTTGAATGAATCTAAACACCTCATTTCGAGATAAAACTAAATGTCTTTAACTTTGATGAGAGATAATATACCTTCATTTCTAAAAAATTAAGCTGCCGAAATAAGATCAGTATAGTGTAAGTAAAGAAAATATACTGTCTATTCATGATCAGCAGCGTTAAGCAATCGACCATTAGTTAGTAATCGTTCGCCTGAATTAAAACTTTCATTACTTCAAAAGATGAATTATTACATCATTAAATTTATCCGAGAACAGTTTCCTTTTATTCAATAAGCAGTGACCAAATAGATTAGATTATTAGGATTACATCAAAGACTATCTTTCTAAGGGAAGAGATGCCTTCCAGGCAGACTTTCTGAAGGAAATTGGCTCGTAAGTTGTATTGCAAATGGAGAAAACTATGAAAACTCCCTTGATCCGCGGCCAGGATTTGCCTTTAAGAAAAATTTGGTTCCTCGCAATAATGTTACCTCATTCTGAAGGAGGTTGGACATCGTGTCACAAGTACTCTAATGTTGAATATTTTTCTACTAGCAGTACTGATAGTGTCACTGTGGGTAACCCGAGATAGAACATGATATATCGGCTACTTGCATTTTGTCTTTGAAGTGCATCCACTGTTGAAATACTGAAAAGTAGCTAAATATTTTCAACATTATATACATGATGCGATATTTCAAATATTTTATCACCATTCTAGTAAGTTTAATACAAAATTATATCATGAGTCTGCCATGTTTTTAAAGAAATATAACTCTTCGCCGCCATGATAAAAACGTAGAGATCCCAGTCGGTGTGACAAATACTCTAGGCTATGCATGCCCAGCAGTAGTCAGGCACATTGACATAAGGTCTTCACAACTAGCGCGTGGTGTCAGTCCACGCCGTCTAATACCAGAAAAAAAATAGGTAATTTTAGGAATTTTCAATCAGCCTTTAGACTTTTTGAAAGATATGCAAGAAAACATTTATATAATAAGCATAACATACCCCGTTTTTACGCAACATAGTTTCAGGTCACCAAAATAGATTATAACTTCACAGATCCCTTTTTACCAGCTTTAAAAACGTATGCTGCCAAAAGAAACCCTTGATTTATATAAATTCAATTTCCGGAAGTGACGATACAACGGGCTTTCTTGCCAGGAATGTTGTACTTCGATTTTTCATCCAGATTGACAAAAGGTCTCACTAAAAGAAAGGGTTTCTGCACATGGTGTGAGTCATCATTTCCAAACGCAAGCTTTACTTATCCATTGAAACGCTCAATATGTTGAACAAAGATTGGTTGAAAACTTAAGCAGAGCGGTCATAAAAAAAAACTTTCCGGATATTACGAACTCCTAGCAGCCTATCCTCTCAATCAATCGAAATCACAGTCTCAAGCGCACACTTTCAAATATAATATCTGAAAATTCATTTCAATTGGTCGAGTGGATTCACAGCAAGGGGTTCATATATTGCATTACTGCCAATTCATTTATTTGCATCAGGATTAGAATTATTTTAACGTCTACTATGCTCTGCGAAGTTTACTTTAAATGAATGGCAACATACAAGTTGAATTGAAGATATTTACGTATAATCGCAACCATCTTAGTAGAAGTCGTCAAAAGTTTCAGAATACGGCAAACTCTATTAACCCACGTGATAAATATTCAGTTCCTAATATCGCCATTTTCGTATTTTTTTTTTCTTTCTGTGTTGCAAATTCCAACGGTTTTATAGAAAAAAAATTATTTTTTGTCTTGAATGAAATTTTAAAATTTGTGCTTGTTGATTTTCCTATAACAGAAGAAAGAAAGACGAAATTCTGCTGGAATATAGTATTCAATCGCAAAATCTCTAAAGAAGTAATAGTTCGAATCTTTTCTAAAAGCAATCGCTACGAAATTTCCCACCACAACAAAAACAAAAAGACGTTTATAACTAGGTTTACTAACCATCTTTTTTGGAGAGGATAAATAGGCAGTTGAAACGTAAAATACGTATGTATGCAATACGTAATTTTTTACAATAAAAGTAATTGCTCTTTTTCTTTGCTAAAATACGCCAACTGCGTCAAGGTGGTTGCGATAATACATAAGCGCCGAACTGAATAATTATATAGGAGAGGTATGTGTTTGTGCGTATCCAAATGATCAGAAGCTTGACCAAGATATTTTACTATACATTTATTTACAATTTATTTACAAGCCATATGCCACCTGGCATGTTTACAAGCGTTATGCCCCCTGGCATTAAAATTGATACATCATACTAGTTTTCTGCCACCTGATAGATACGATGTGATTATATCAATTAGCGGTAATATGCCCAAAAATATTGGCGTGTCCGTTCCCTTTACGTTCTATAACGCAACTAACTCTTTGTACGGCGCGCCCTCTCCGTACAAATCACCGCAATCACCGAGGAGGCCAAAACAGTGTTGATTACTTGCTATCTCGTCCTTACGTTGAAATAGACCGATACTGCACAATTGCGGAAACTGATGAAAGCTTACTTATTAAAATTTAAAATAATGGAGGTTGCGTTTTCACCTCACAAAAGCAAATACCTTTTAATATCGCGTCGTAAAAGCGTGGTATAGCTTATATTTGGCTTATTCGTTTGGCAAAGCGCACTCTAGAGCTAGCTGCTATTTTCGTGGAGGTCTTTATAAGAAACACTGGCTAGTATACACATTTACGCATGAGGGAAACCACAAAAACGCCTATGCAGCCAGCCCGTTCACTTGAAATAGAACCCAAGTCGAACTATTAGTGCTCAGCGACTTTACCACTCGGTCGCTGGTGGGGTACATAGTATGGCTATGATGAAAATGTTACCTTCTGTCAATTTCTGTACGGATTAAGAAACTATTTTGAAAAGTATCTTCACATTTTAAAATGTATCTTTTGATCATATTTCCACGTTTTCGAAACATTTGAAAACACTGACTTTGAACTGATGAATTATAAAATAGAGAACAAGAAAAATCTACATAAAGCTGTATACCTCGTTCTTTGGATGAAAATAATAAACATTCAACCAGTTCGAGCTGGGAACCGTCGAGATTCACCTAAGGGCTGCGTGGGAAAATGACGAAAATTTTTGTAAAGCCTAACCCGACATTGAAAGCATCTTAAATGAGAAGCGAATACCGAAATGAAAAATTCTATTTTGACATAATTCGATTAAGTTTTAATTATCAGTTTTATTAGAAGAAAAATGTACAATTCAAAGCAAGTTTTATACATTTGAGCTAATCGGGAATATTCTTAAAGCACTCTGACTCTTTCCTGACACCTCATTCTTACAATGATATAACCAAGTTTTTAAATATAAACCTAAAATAATTAATTCAATGGCTTATGAAAGAATGTGAGATGCAATCCACTTTCTGAATATAAATTTTAAAAGGAAATTAACTACGTAAAACTTTATTTTGAGTGAAAAGGTTTATATATTTATTACTTTAAACTCAATGCTAAGCATTTGTAAACAGTTCCTGTTTACCTACGCCCCGTGATGTGCAGGTATAAGGTCTCAGGTAAAAGAAGGGTTTGGTTTTATGTGATTATGGCAAAGCCTCGAGGGCTATCTGCCTAACAGAAGGGATGTCAAAGGAAACTCGCTCGTAATACATGTTACACATGCCGAAAACCACGAAAACGCTCATGCAAACCTCGGATCGAACTACCAGTGTTGAGCGACTTTACCGCTCAGCCGTAGGTGAGGCCGGTAAAAGAGGATTTCAGAATGAAACTATATTTCAGTTTAATTGTATATTTCCTTCACAAAAGCGAGAAAAACGGGCGTTGAAGGTCCGTTAAAAAAAGGAGAGGAGGTTCTGGGAAGCTCTATTGGAAAAACTGAAGCAATTATCTACAGGAAAAATAATATAGTTAATATATTTTATGATACTTTACTATTTATATGAAAACATAATCACATGGATTTTAATCATTTTGGCTGAGATGAAACATGTTACGTTTTTCTTTTTCAACTGATTTTTAGAGGTGGTTACATTTGGCTCCGTAAAGTATTTTGAAAAGTAACCAGATTGTGTAGTATACAGAAAGTCAATGCTAGATACGTACACAAATTAAAATTTTTGAAGATGCCGTGTGATATGTGATCACAAATACTGCTTCAGACATGCAGGTAAAAATCACGATTTAGCAATTTTCAGAGAGATCTAATATCATGATAAACACGTATTAGCTCGTAACCAAAATATCAGTTAAAGAACTCGTCAACAGGAAAAAAAAATTTCAGAGTTTTAAATTACAGTTTAAAAACATTCGGTTGAAGATTAAAATATTAATAAAAAATTAAGTCAAAAATATTTTTCGCCTATACATCATATTACTGATTACTTAATTTATTAGGTTGTAAAGTTCTACTGTCCTGCAGTTGTGTAGACTCGAGATATAGTGACTGCACTGAGAAAGGGTTAAAACTGCCCTTTATTAAACTCTAACTTATTTACAATGCGTCAACTTAACACTAACATACTACGCCTCAACTTGGGCGGTAACTCAAACAGTATAATCAAACTTAAAATAAGCGATATTCACAAGTAGAAGAATTAAACTACAGGGCTCATATAATCCTGTAACCTACAGTGTGTAGATGAGTCTAGTGGCAGCAAGATAATGGCACTTAAGCTACGTCAAACCAACAGTAACTGCTAAACAGAAGTTTGCGTATAAGCACGCACAGCAATTTCCCGGACTCTCTCTACTGGAAACGTCGATATTTAACTTATTCTTCCACTGGTAGAATTTGCATTTCTTACACGCGCTACCAAATTTAAATATTCTCGCACTGAGAATTAGGGGAATGAAGGCTTATAGGAAAGTAACTTAAAATTAAATGTAACTGGTTATTTAAAATAAATATAAATCCCTACAAAATTATTAAAATGAATACCGAGACTACTTTATAAATTATCTTTTTATCGAGATAAAATTTTTAATGTTGGATACTTATATCTATAGATGCACTGAAATAGATATAGTAACCGAAATACATCTGTCACTAAAACTGCATCTTTTTCGTAGTATGACGACAGTCAACAAACAGTATCCTACAGAAAGATATATGCGCCAACATTTTCAATTTATCAGCCATCGTTAAATTAAAACTATTGCCTAAGATAATAGTGTTCTTATTTCCAAAGTACCGCATATTCCGGCGTATAACACGCATTTTTAATACAAAAATTAAGATCCAAATTTACGGGTGCTCGCTATACAGAAGAAAGGACAAAACAGCATACAAAAATTATATTTTTACATGTACCTAAATGCTGTTTATTTAAATGATATACCTTAAGAAACTAAAAATTTGCATTATCGGATAACATGACGTTACGCTCAACTACCGTTACATTTTCAGGCATGTCATCATTCTGTTTCATCTTCATTATTGTCACTCTGATCTATAAATAAATGGTCATGATCCGTTCCAACTTTCACCAATACCAAACACCTTTACTGCAGTAGGATTTCCATTTTCTTTTGCAAACTAAATGGCTTTGCATTTGAAACCAGCACTATGTTGTTTAGTTTTGAAGGAGCCATACTTAATACTAAAATGAACACTAAATCAATTGTATTTCAAATAAAGCAAATGCGATTTATTAAAGCCTTCGATGTTCATTTTAATACCACGGCTTCAAATGACTACAGAGAGAGGAAACATCTGACTCATTTCGCGAATTCATTGGGTCGGCATTCTTACCTCAAATCCTGTTTCCTTTTTCTCAAAAACCTAGAATAATATTCTTGTGCCCATCTGCACTAAATACAGAGAAGAATTTTCTTGTCCTAAAGATAACAAAAACAATCCTCTGGAGACATTGTAAATGAATGAGGGTTCCTTCTCGAATGCCAGCTGACAGAAGTGGAAGTGCGACTTCTGAATCCTATCATTTAAGGTTTCCTCAATCAAAATTTTAACTTTGACATTATGTTAATAAAGAGTTACAAAAAGAGTTCTTTGAGTGGATAGGAAGTGGCAACTACAGGCTGAAGAAAAAGGAAAGAAAGCACTGGTCCTGCTTGTATTCATGAAGTAGCAAATCAACTAACCAAAGGGCAATTTTTTTGCTGTCGAAAATTTCAAGTCTACTAGAAAACTGCATTTAAACTAAGAATTTCCCAGCACTATGCTATTTACTTAAACCAGTAATTTTATTATTGATGAAATGATAAAAAATGTGAATATCTGAAGGAAGCGAAAGAAAGAAAATCGAGAGGACATACAATTTGCTTTTATAGAAAGTTTTCAAGCTATTAGAAAACGTGTTTCTTTTTCTAGAGCTTTTCAACTTATTTGCTAAATTCCGAGTGAATTTTATGTAAACTGATAAACGGCTAACAAGATGCATAAAGAGAAATTCAGCATTATTCACCAGAAACTGCATGGTGAGAAGGAAGACCAGATCACCATGCGACTGATAACTGGATAAAATATGTTTTGCTTGGATTACTAAATGAGACAAGACACATAAAAATTATAAGCAGAAGACATATTAATATTTAAAAGGGAAACAGCAACTGGTTTAAGAAACTGAACGGATGAATGACTGGGATAATAACGTGCAATAGGAATCCAGCAATTAAGGAGATGGCACTAGTTATTGACAAAAGTAGAAAACCTCGAGGTTTGAAAAAGTTTACCTCTAACTTAATATAGCAACAAGAACTCAAGGATGGTAAGTAGTATTTTTACCGATTAACTTTTAAAATGGGATAGCGAACGGAAAATCAAAGAATAGCTTTAGTAATTAGGTAACTACGCAACATACACATCTTTGACCTCTTTCCTAAAACAATGTCGCTTCTTAAAAATACACCTTCTATCATTCAGACTTTAGATCAAGATATTATAAAAGCTTTCAAATGTCATTACAGAACAGATGTTAAGAAAATGATGCAGAACTGAATTTCGTGAAAATATTGATTGGTTAATGTTTTATAAATAAGTTAAAAACTGTTTTGAAGATGTGGCTTTTAGGTAGAAGAAGCGTCGGAAGAATTGCAAATTATGGCTAATATTTCTGTGATAGAACTTATGAAAATTCATTTTTAGAATACAAGTCAGTTCGCCACAATATTGAGACAACGCGTGAAAAAACTGACTAAGAAACTGTTAAAAGAACTGGAAAAACTGCCACAGCCCTGCAAATTCTAAGAAAATCTCTTGAAGTGCTGATCAAAAAAGCTACCAGTAGTTTAAGAAATTGAAAAACTGTTGCTGAACAGTATGAAGCACATACAGATAACATACATTTTTAAAGAGATAAAATTTTAAATTTTATTAAGAACGTAATTATAGAAATGTTTTTATAAAATCTAAAAATGAATTTCCAAACTCCATTAATATTGAATTAATTATATATTTACTTCGAATGAATCAGTAAACCTAGTTACAAACGTGCTTTTCATTTTGATGTGGCAGAAATTTTGTAGCGATTGCTTTGATAAAGGAATCGAAGAATTGTTCCTTTAGCGATTTCGCGACAAAATAACGTATTCCTGGAGAAATTTCACCTTTCTTTCTTCGATTATAGGAAAAATCCTATGAACACAAATTTTAAAGTCAAGTTTAAGACCAAAAAAAAAAAAAAAAAAAAA
>KK117287.1:637280-673362 GCA_000611955.2 Stegodyphus mimosarum | reverse complement strand
AAAAAACTGAAAAGTTTCAGATTTTAAATTACGTCCAAAGGGGCGTTTTTTTTAACATTTTGTGCGTTACCTTTATTTATTAAATATCATGTTCTTCGCACTTAAGCCATAAAATTCAGTTAAAGAACGATATCGCAAAATAATTTTAAACTGAGCATATGTTTGGAATTTTCAATACACAGTCTCACGCACTGGAGATAAAAATGTTTTATTCTTTACAGTGTTGCCACTGCTCGCTTTGAAATCCGAGTTTGTTAATCAAAAATTCGTTAAAGTTTTACAAAATAGGAAATCGATAATAAAACAAATTCCAAATTTGAGCTTCCAGATGCCCATATCCGAAGTAGGATTACGTCATTCAAAACTGGATGGCTCTAGGTACCGTCGTTTTATCACAATGTGAAAAACATATGCATTTATGCAGATTCTTCATTATTTAATTTGTTTAAATATAATATAGGGCGATAATATTTAGTGGCAACAATGTGAAAAGTGAACAGGCATTCAGAATGAACCGACACAAAATCTCAAAACGAAAACAATAGTCCTTCAGAGACAAAGCAGCTTTGGACTAAAAAACAATTTTTCTATAAAAGCCATTCGAACTTGGAATATAACAAAAAGAACGCATACGAAAATGGCGACGTTGGAGACTGAATATTTGTCATACGTACTAGTTGCCTGAATAATTTTTATATGCATGGTTACCAGAGTTTGGTGTATTCGAAGCTTTGGCGATCTCTACTAAGATGGGTGCGATAATATGTAAGTACCTATTTTCCTAGGAAATTTAGCGTGCTGTCTTATAACGAAAAAAAGTCCCTAGATTTAAGTAATCAACGCAAATTGCTTGGGAATTTTGATTAAAAAGTGAACTTATTTATTTTAAAACAATTTGAATATAGATTTTTTACATTACATTTCCCATAAACTGATTAAACTATTATTAATAGTGCCTATTTTAATAAAAAAGGATTTTTCATGTTTAATTGATACATTATTCTACTCATTAGTGAATGTATACGTTGATGTAATTCGATGATTTAATAATCCTATGAATACAATTTTAGATTAGAAATAAACATTTTGATTCTTTCCATGTTAAGATTATAAGTTTCTTTGGAAGCTCACAACTTCTTCCAGAAAATATTTATTTTCCCTCTCCACTCTCATTCAAGATTGCATCATTAATAACACGAGCATATATTTTTAGAATTTCATCAAAAACCAGACTATTATATACTTAAAAGCTAGACAAGTCTATTAAATACCACAAACATTATCATTTACCGTACTGGCGTAAAAACTAGACAAGTCTGTTTAGGTAGGACAAATACTTCTATTAATCACTTACTGCATAAAGTTCACCGCTGCTTTAACCATTATTAAAGCTTGCATAATTACAATTATTTATATTATTCTTTAAAATTAGTACGCTTTCATAAATAGGCTGACAGTTACTGTACTTGAAATGAAAGCATTCTCATAGTTGCATTAGAAATCTTTATACCACATTAGAAATTTAGACAAATTAAGATTTCATTTCGCATTATAAATTCACTCTCAATGTTCTGTTAACATTAATTGAATGAAATAAAGTTCGATTAAAATTTGTTTTCAGAAACTGTACATAAAATGAAAGCATTTCCACGTTCACATTAGAAAGCTGTCTATTAGAAATCCTTCAACAAATAACAGGGCTGTATTTGCAGATTTGATGATTAGTAAAATCAAGATACGTTCGAATGAAAATTTAAAAAAAAAAGAGTAGGTTTTATTATATTTCATAGCACCTGCACTACTTTCTTCGCGATTAAATATTGCTTCCAAAGAAATTTATACGGTTGAAAATATACTTAAAGCAGCCCTTCGTTCAAACATTTCATTAATATGACAAAAATTATTGTAATTTTAACAATATTTTTAATTAATATGTTAATATTTAGATGGTATAAAATTTGATGAATGAAAAGATAGATTTATTTTTCCCATCCCATTATAAATCAGTACAAAATGCTATTAAATGAGGGGGGAGAAGTAAAAAGATAAAATTGAGCCAAAATGGGAAATGATCTATTATATGCCTATTTGAAATTGAAATTCAAAAGCATAATATTGTTAAGCGTGCTGAAATATTTTTGTTTGATTAAATAATAAAGAATTATCCTATAATCGATAACAAACCATATAGACAGTTATTTGCTTCAAGGCAGCATGCCTTTATGCAGCACTTTCTAAGGGAAACTGGTATATGAAAATCGTGGGATCCCCATGTTAAACTGACTGATAATTTATGATCTTATACAGTACGATAGCTAGATTGACAATGCCTCGAAATGCAAATATTTTTTTAGGAATTCTCAATCTCCTACAGCATTTTCCCGATATGTGACAAATACGGACTACATCCCTTTAAAAAGTCTTGAAATGAAATTAAGTCTTAAAATATTAGTCCTTTTGCACTTTTATAAGTCTTTTTGTACAGCCATACCTCCGTATTTGACACTCAAATTTAGCATAGGAAATTAAGACTTAAGATTGAAAAAATTAAGCTCGTTCTCTAGCTCAAAATAAGGTGATGACAAAAGTAATATTTACGTGCAAAATCCTAAAATCTTTGACTGTGTTTGCACACAACAATGTTTTGCCAACGACAATTAGTGCGAAAATTAATTTCCTTTGTGGGGTCTTAAATTAAAAGGCTACATATCCTGAAAATTCCGGAAACGAGCTAGCCGAAAGAATTCCCTAGAACAGAACTTGTAACAAAAAGCCATATTTTGCTCCTTCAATCATTCGTTTAGCATAGTGGACAGTCGAACTTTCCAAACTCGCTTTCACATGACAATTCACAATTTTCACTTTCACATGACAAATCCAGTCAATCAAATATTTGAATCCTCTAGTGCAAGTTTTATACCAATTGCCTTGCGAAAAATTAGAGACTACTCATGATGAGAAGGAATTTGTTGTGCTTTGTTTGCTATGTATTACAATTGAACTAGGTGAACTTTGTTAAGCAATTCATTTAAACTAGCTGAACTTTATTTGTTAATTATTATTATAATTTGTTATAATTAAACTAGCTGAACCGTTTAATGATATAAGCATATTTAGTTTCTGTTCTTCAGTTTGGCACATTTGGTCTTAATCAACAAGATATCTTTAGAATTTTTAATAATACCTCTAGTAAGTCGATTCTATGAGAAATAACTGCACGTAATTACTAAAATTCTAACTTCAAAAAACAGAAATAGAAAAGTAAATATTAGGACTGCATTTTCGGAGAATGAGATAAAGGTAAGAAAGAATCATTCATTCAATGAACTTCAGATCTTAATCTTATGATCCTCTAGCAGCCTCTCAAACATTTCAGATTTACACAATAGTTTTTCCTCAAATAGTTAAAATAGGAGACTTCTGTTTTTATGACATTTATACGTAAACAAAAATAATAATTGTGAACATTTCAGGCACATCTACATAAAAAATTTGTATGCTTAAGATATTTGTCTTAGATATGTTCTAAACATTTGTATATTTCTATTTATTAGACATTTGCATTATTGTATGCATATATCGTCGGAAAACGTAGGTAAAAGATGGATCAAATTTTCTCATTTTAAAACTAGTAGTTACTGTAACGTTTACAAATAGATGATTTGCTGCTTACTTTAAAGATTTTTAATGTTACGTATGTTAAAAAAAACATTTAACTACTGAAATGACTTTATTACTATTTATTTAAAATTGTTTTATAATCTGCGATCCGATTAGTTTCACCAGATATTTTTTGTAAACAATTAATTAACATCATTATTCTCATTAATTATTTATGGGAATCAGAAGATGATGTTAAATGTCCTTTACTTGATTTATTAGAAGTTAACAAGATGTTAAATATATTTTACTGACTATATTTATATTTCTAAAATGAATAAAAAAATGCTTATTAAACACTAGTTAATTTTAGAAATTTTAACTTATAAGTTTAAAAGTTGCTTTGTAATAATTCTTCACGTGCTTGACATGAAGTAATCCTCATAAAAACAACTTTCCTCATATATTAAATATTACACATCTTAAAATATAATCCCTTATACCCGTATTGAAAAACACTTTTCCTATTCAGGGGAAGCTCTTGGAAAACATTTACTAATTAGAAACAACTGGCTCTATATCACGTACATACTAATATTTACATGATTGATAAACATGAATGAATGACAAATGATACTGAAATAGCTGTTGCTTGCTATAAGTATTGTGCGATCGCTTTATTACAAAAATTATTTTCCTCTCAAAAGCACGTGGTAACGTCTAGTGCAAAAATACTAAACAAGAGAATTAAAATACACTGACCTCTCCAGTGTCGATGAGAGCAAAGGCTGACTGAATGTCGGAACTTTTTACTGATTGTGCAGGGGATAATTGTCCGCTGACCTCCACAGAACTCACGTCGTCATCGGGGGTCCCCTTGCGCTTTTGGCCCACGGGGCTGTCGTGGGCGGGCAACGGACTCATCTGTGCCATCATTCGTGGTCAGTTTTGGAATGAACAAGTCCAGCAGTATAATGATCCGACGAAATTCACACGTTATGACATCGAATACATAAAACGGGAAGAAAAGTTGGGTAGGTGGAGAGAGGACAATAAACAAACGAAAACGGAGAAGGCCCCTCAGGGCTAGTTGTGGAGATTTCCACAAGACATCAGATTAGGCCTAGCGGAACCATCTTCGCGCTTTTCTGATGGGGTCCGAACTGAAGCACCTGCGAGCGATGTGGTGCGTCACATATGCCTGCGAGGTTTTTCGGCCTTACGTAGCCAACAGGTAAGATATCTAGTCCTGATCTTGGCGAAGTATCCTTCCTCTTGGCGTCTTTGGTGACAAAATCGCGGCTCGTTTCTGTCTTGAAGCCGGCGCCTGAGGGTATCGCATCTGAAATCGTCCCCTTCGTCTAATCATTATTATTTGAATCTGCGAAAACTTCTCAACAGTCTAACGAAGAAATAATTAATGCCCTGGTATTAAGCAATGGAGGACTTTAAACAAACGCTTATTTTAGACAACGTCTTAACTTATTTCTCACTATGGAAAAGCTATGAGACAATCTAATTTAGAATTGGTTAAAGGAGTTGTCTTAATTTGGTGTTAATTTTGATAACGCCCATTTTGAAGACGATCAGACTTGATAAAGTTAAACCTCTATTATTTATTTATATTTTTGAACATTAATATTATGCCTAAGCATTAATATTTTCACTTAAAAATTAATGCTTTAATTTTATATCTAAGCATTAATATTCTGAGCAAATATTTCTAAATTATTTACTACTATTAGAAATGAGTATTGTAAGTAAGAAATTTTGCTTTAATATAACGATACTTAAAAAAATTCTTATTTACTAATTTTCTAATTATAATTGAAAAAGTGATAGCGCAAAAATTTTGGAAGGGTAATAAATTCTAAAACATTTTGCAATTACAATTTTTTTTAATATTTTTTGGTGCAAAAACGCTTTTTTTTAAATTAAAATTGACTTTTCATTCATTTTCGCCCTTCTATACTGAATTTCATTAAGTGCTCGTCTTGTTTTTTGTTTCATTTATTTGATCACACATATGCTTATCATTTGTAAAGCAACATTAGTGATACACAAGTTTTAACAATATTAAACATTTTACTTCAGTAATTTTCATTTTTAAAAGTATGGTTCTTTTATTGATATTCATATTGTGCTGACTGTTCTACAGCAGGCAGTATATATTGGTATTGGAAAAGTAAAATAATAACTTATCTTAGCTATCATTTACTTTAAAAAAAGGGGGCAGCAAAATTGTTGACTAAAGTGCTCTTATCAAAAGAATGGATTGCATTGTTTTAGAGTAGTTACATAATAAATTTATTTTTAACAGATTAATTTTTACTACCTAATTTCTGGAGAAATAATTAAAAATTATCAAAATATTTTGGGGAATAATTTAAAAATCCTTTTACAATTTTGCAATAATTTTATTTTTTGCAATTTTAAACAAAAAATTCATATTTCGCAATATTTTAAAGTGATTAAAATTCATTTAGGGTCCGATATATGTATAAGCCGAATGTATTATTGCTTAGAAGCATTCTTTTAAAAAATCATATTTCGTTTAACTCAAATGAATTGAAATTTTTTTATGGAATTTGCGTATTCTGTCATACATGCTCTCATTGCGTAAATGCTTACAATTCAGAAAGAATTTGTCTTATGCATGAATGCTTCGTAATTTTCAGGTATTATTTAGGAGTTCCTGAAACAATCTTATCTCGCATATTCATAATTTTAAATCATGATTTGTGCAAGATCACATAATGATTCCAATAACGTGACAAATATCTATTTGAAATGATGCATTAAGCTATTTTGAAATTCATAAAGTCCAACTTTTTACATATCAAGCACACTGAAATCAACCAAAATAAGTACTTTTATTAAATATTTAGGAAGTTAGGTTACTTTAATACGGCAAAACATGCAGCTATCTACCTAAAGGGAGGGATGACTTCGTGGAGGACTCAAGAGGAATTGGCTTTTATCTACACTACACATGGAGAAAACCACGAAAACTAAGCTCACTTTCAGCTCGTTCGCGTGGGATGAAATCCAGTTTGAACACCCAGCACCGAGCGGTCTTAACTACACTTAGAAAGAAAAAGGTGGACAACAAGTTTGCATCAACGCGAAAATTCGCCAGAGACATAATTTCAAGTTACCCTTAAAATAACATTATTCAAGTTATAAAACATTTCCTTTACTTCCTAAGAAAAGGTATAAGATAAACCATAGCTAACCTACCCATAAATATGATACACCTTTCACTCGCGAGTTTTAGTACGTAAGCAATCATAAAATGATGTGGTGCTCATACTGGAAAAAATATTTGCTTTCGGATTCTCCTGTGTCCTCGATTGGGCGCTGTGCTATATATAGATATTCCTTGTCATTGAAGTAACAAAAATCCGAACATTATTTTTGGAACACTTTGAGCAGGGTGACGCGAAAGTCGCACACCTAAAAAACTCATAAAATTTAATCGCAAATTGTTTCAAAAGGTACCTCCCCCCGTTACAAAAAATACAGTAGCTGAAATTTCAGTTGCAGATTATGCTGTTAACTTTAAAAACCGTTCATTTGGTAAAGATGGAGATGAGCTTTCACCAACGAATTTTAACGATTCAGCATTCTTTCGCAAAGCATAAATTTGACAGTGATGCCATCTTTCTGAAACCTTTGACGGTGATTATAGACTTTTATTCCAGACTTCGTCCATTTTGTACGAACTTGGAGAAGAGGGGCTTCTGTTTCATATCCTAGGGCGAACGCTTCCAGTTTCTTGAAATTAGTTTACTAAACGAAGAATCATTTTCTTGTTAGGTTCACGAACATTTGGAAAGGTTTGTTTAAACGCTTCAACAGCTTTCCCTAAAAATGCGTTGAGAAGTAATGCTCAGTCATAACAATTCGCTCTGCTTAAGAAAACGCGATTTTATCTTTGCAAGTCTTCTGCAACTTGAATTTCGATTGATGTATTACTTGTAACAATACAGAGGTGCCACCCTCAAATCAATTTGCTGTTAACGTGCTTTTTAGGATTTCTAAAATTTTTTAAAATTTGATGTGCAGGGCTGTGAATTATCTTATATAAATTGCCTTTCGGGAAGTTCAAACATCTTGCAGTTTTTTTGGGGAATTATTACTTATAAATATATCTTTCAATAAAAAATCAGATGCGGACAGCACATGACCTTCTTGACGGCCTATTAGATTATGAACGAAAAGACACCATTAAAATTTAGATTTTGTTTCTTGTCGAAAATTAATTTTTTTCTATCAATTTGACATTGCCAAAACTTGAATAGTTCCATCATTTAAAGCACTTTTGCAATTGGAAGTATGACTACGACCAACGATTGCGAAAATAAAGTCCGGGTAAAAAGTTTTAAGCCGAGTAAGGGGATATATATATATATATATGTATATATATATATATACATATATACATATATATATGTATATATATTACGATTATAAATACTATTACCATTATATGAGGCATGAAACAGCAACCATATATACTATATCCCCTCCCAAATACGTTATCTTCCACGGCTGCAAGAGATTGATGCAAGAGATTCTTGGAGTTACTAACTAGTCGCCCCACGGAGTGATTAAGACCACTGAATATGAGGAGTTAGTTTGCATTTGAACCCAGACGAACAGGTTCGTTGTATGATTGTTTTTTGTACTTTTCCCAAAAAACTACAAGCCATTTTCCGTCAAAAAGTCCTCCAGGAAAGCACCCTTCCTCTCAGGTAGAATATCGTAGTGGCTTTACCATTTTCAAATAACCTAATATAACTCTTACTAGTCCTGCTTTAACCAATAATAATATACCTCCCCATTTCTCTTTATTATCAGAGTATGGAGTGATTATTTAATTTCTTAATAGTTAATCATATCGAGAAGCAGCATTATGTAAGAAGAATTTAAGTTGTCGCTCTGATTAAGAAGGGAAATGAAAATAGGAGAGGCCCAGGTAAGAAACAAACCGCAGGAAATCTACGAAAATCAATCATGGAGCCAATACGTTCGTCTAAAATCGAACCTGGATCGATAACCCAGTGTCTTTTTTTTTCCTCTACAAATGGAATATATTGCGTAAATTTCCTTTCTCAGATTTTCAGGGGCAAGTTGATGTTAGGGGAGTAAGTTCAGTAATGCGCATGATTTTGTTCAAAGCATTTTTTTACTGTCCAGCGAATCCTTTCCGTTATGACTTTCTCTTCCTTCATTCATTTCAAAGTATTTTTACTGTCCATCGAATCCTTTCCTTTATAACCTTCTCCTCCTTCATTCATCTTTTCTCCAAAGTCCTCCAAGTTCCTTATTACAGTACATTCTCGTTTAGCAGAATTAAATGGGTTGCAGAAACTTCTGATATTTCTCTCTTCGTCGGAGAACATGTGATCTAATTTATTTCCGTAAAAAATTAAAAATGCACTTCAGTATATCGTTTTCGATAACAGTGCTGTTTAAAATGCATATATAGATTGGATTAAACTTCAGAATTGTTCTTTTTTTGGTACTTACGTATTATTCAGTCGACCATAAAACTGTCGCCAAGAACCGTTATTTAGAGCCAGATATGGATGAGCAATCTAATTACAAAAACAGTGGATTATTTTCAAAGTTATGGGACCTTACCTCAAAAAAGTGTTTATTAACGGACACGATATGGTCAGCTAAATGAGCCGAAAAAATAATTGAATGAAAACAATTACTTGCTGGAAGTTTGGATTTATAGCTTTCTAAGTAAATCTCTCTTTAGAACGCGTGGGTCTAACAAATTAGTAGAAATCGAGAAAAGCATTTTTACAAAGCGCAAGAACAAATGGCTAGAATACTGATTGTTTATTAAATAAAGAGGCGTCAGGTCCTTCAGAATTTAGCGAGACCTCCGCCAACTTTGATGGTTCGATAAATGCTAACTTTCACGGTCGACGGGATAATACATAAGTACCATTTTTGCCATCTTGGATAGTGGCCAATTACTGCGTATGTGAGTAGATCATCTTCGATAGCAATAAAGCTCATACATTACAGAACGGAAAAAAATCATTTGGGGTGGTTCGTTAGTTGATTATGATAAAGCATGCGAACACTAGCTGACTAAACTAAGGTTAAGTTATTGGAATACGGCGAAACATAATAGACATCTATTTGCCCAAGAGGAAGGATGCTTTCGCCGAAGACTTTTTGAAGGAAACTGGTTCGTACTCATATTACATAATGGGAAGAACACGAAAACTAACCCTTTTGCCACAAATCCATTCGTCTGGAATTGAACACAGGGTAGAACTAGCAGTATTCAGCGATCTTAATTACCCGGCCTATGGCGGGGCCAGGTGAGGGATCGTTAACGGAATACAGCGGGAGAACTTTTCAAAGAAACTGTTAATCATTTCAAAGAAATAGTGAAAATTTTTCCAGTTTCTTTATTAAGAATGCAATTTCACATTAAATGGTGAAAGATGCTTTAATTCTGTTTGCAGTACGAAAAAAACTGTATTCTAGATAATGCTTTTTTTTTGGAAGTATTCTTAACATCTCTTAAAAATCAAATTTAATGATTATTTAAGGGAATTTTTTTAATAAAGCTGGTATTTACGTCTTTTGCCGGTAAATCAACAATCTTTATTCCTAACAGCTCAATTCTAAAATTTAATTTACAAAATGGTAGCGGTCCCGGAAGCTGCAAGTAAATAAGAAATGCGTTGAAGAGAAATGCAATAAAACGTTCATCATCAGAATCTATTGCGACTTATCCACTCCGAATAACATTGCAAAATATACTTCAAGTCTTTTATCGCACAATCTCAAAGGCCATTACGTCATGAATGATAAAAATTTGTACATACGTGTTAACGCAACCACCATGGCGCCATTTAGCGGCAGTTTTTTTGCACGTAAAATGGTAAAAATTACTTATCGGGTGCAAATTGGTGGATTTGAGTTTTTTTTTTTTTTAAAGAAAGATTTCCAAACTGTCAATACTTATCTTGAGTCAGTAAATATTATCAACATATACAAAGAAAACAAAATTTTGGAATGGAAAATGAAAATTTGACGTGATACATTAAAAAAATAAAACATTCGTCCTCAAATCTTTCTGTAATTCTTTACGCTGTTCTTCTCCCTAAGTACACGGATCTGTTTTCGCTCAAAATTCAACGAATTGGGAAAATTCGCCTTCGTGCAATTCTTGGTATGAGCGACTATGGAGAAAACGCAATTTCCTCGTTTTTCTCTTTAGAAAGTTTTTTTTTTCTCCCTCTTATCTTTAGAAAACTTAACAGCAAAATTCTGAGTTCTTGCAGAATTGTACCGCTGTTTCTTCCTTTGCTGGCAAATTCCACAAATTCATAATTTAAAACTTAAGTTTAAGGCAAAAAATATCACGATTTCTTTATAAAAACCGTTTTAACTTGGGAGTACAATAAAATAAAATAAACGACATACGAAATGGTGGTATTGCATGACGGGAGGATTGTTATCGGCATGGTTTCCGGCAGATTAGTTATGCGAATGGTTGCCAGAGTTTGGCCCATTCTGAAAATTTGGCGACTTGTACTAAGGTAGTTGCTTTACTACCTAAGTACCAATATTGAATTGGACAAATTTTAATGAATAAAAATTTATAGATGAAAACTGATTTTTTTAGCATCATTAAATTATTTATTTCTATTATCTATTTAATATTATTTACAAGGAAAAATTGTTTCATATGGGCCATATCAGGCACAAAATCTGAAAATTGCATCGGAATCTTCTATTTCGGGAGCTTAATGCATAAATATCAAAGCATTTTAATTTTGATTAACATGGGTCATTTATTGTAGCAAGCATTTTCGTTTTTATAAGTTTCCTATAAAAATGAAAATGCTTGTACCGTCTTGAACACACTATACAATCTCATCATCATTTGATACCCAACACTTAACTTTAAGCAAACTTTAATTTCGTCACAATTGAAATTTTACCGATATCTAGCATATAGTAAATATACCTTTTTGCTTTAATCCATTTTGCGTTCTGGTATTCATTAGTGTATTTTTCAGTTTTGTTTTTACTTTCTTCTTTAAAAAAACTTATTTTCGATATAACTTTGGAAATGAAGGGTTTGGGTAACTATATTTTGCATAATGAGCGCTTTATGTCTAATGCATTTCTTTCTCTTATATTAATTTATAGAGATATAATTAGTAAATATAATTAATTCTCTTATATTAATTTATAGAGATATAATATAATTTATATATATATTTTTGTAGAGAGAATAAGCAAAGCATAACTTCCCCAAAATGTGAAATGCTGGGAGGCTGTCGTATGAAAACCGGGAGTTTTCTGAAGGTTTTCACACTGCTCGTCGACTCCATTCACAAAAACTCCAAAATAACCTAAATTCACTTTATAATGTATTAATGAAGTTAAGAAATTTGATTGATAACATGAATCTTATGTTAATATTTAATTAGATATTCTAAATTATGTACTTTTCTAGATTGATTTTGTAGTTTTCTTACGCTTTTAAAAACCCTTCCAGTTGCCGAGCGCTAAAGAGTCTCAATATTGGTAATTTGACCTGAGCTCGATTCCAGCGAAGCCTCCATTTGGTAAAGTCACTGAACAGTAATAGTTTAGCCTAGGTTCGATTTTAGGCGAATGGGCTGGCTGTATGGGAGTTTGAGGTTTTGGGAATGTTTAACGCGGACGCGAGCCAGTTTCCCTTAGAAAGCCCTTCACAAAGGCATCCCTTTTCTCAGGCAGGTACTCTTCAAATGCTTTTCCGCAATCAAATGAAGCAGCCTAACCTTACTCATCTAAACTGAGAAAATTCTGAATAGGGCAGGAAAGCTCTTTGTTTATCAAAGTGTATTATTTAGTATGAAAAAAAATTAATGTACCTACTGTATATGGATAAATTTTGTAGCATATCTGTACTGATGAAAACAAAATAAAATGCAAATATTAACTCATCAAACAATGGATGAAACTTCAAAAAAAAAAGTTATATAAATGTCTACAGTAAATGAACACCAAACTGACCAAATAAAATTCAATAAAAAATCGTGCTGAAATCACTAAGTGTGAGGGAATAGAATTTCTACAAATTTAATTTCATTATTTCAATACAATTAATTTTTTGCTGGAAAATATTTTGCTTAAATAAAAGCAAAAACTAAAAACTGGGAGATTCGATGATCTACTGAGAGAAATGTGAGGAAAAAGCTGGGGACTTCCGATAAAAAAGAGAAATTTTGCAACTATAGGTTCGATTTTCTTCATTAAAACTAAGAGGTTCACCAGCGGTCAAGCGATTAAGTCTCTCAACACTAGCAGTTCATAATCCAAAAAGAAAAAAAAAAAAAACATTAAAACTAAGAGCTCGAGGGCTCTGTGCCTAAGAGTAGGGATGCCTTCGTGGAGGATTTTCTAAGGAAGGCTAGCTGGCATATACCTCACACATTGTGGAAAACCATGAAAAGCCCATGCTGCCAGTCCGTTCGCCGGTATTCAACTCCGGACCGAACTACCAGTGTTCAGCGACTTCACGGCTCGGCCGCTGATGTCCAAGTACGTAAATTGACAAATTAAAAAATCTTAAAATACTTTAAGGATTTGTTCTGTTGATGTTCTTGTAATGTATTTTAATTTCATTAATTTTTGTTCTTTTGCTTATTTAAAATAAAGAGAGAAAGAAAATAGGATATTCGAATTCTGATTAGATAACACAAATAGTAAATATTAGGATGAGTGCAAAAGTAAAGAAGGGAATATCAGATAAAGTTTTAACTTTACTGACCACTGATGATGGAAATAATTAATTATTCTTGCCTCTTTTTCGTGAATTTTTTACGAAGTTCCATTTTTGCAATCATTTTGCTTTTTGTGGCCCTTTGAATACATTTCTGTTAAAGTATCGGGAGACTGGAAACGGTTATCTAATCAAATAAGAAAATATTATTTTATAAAAGCTATAGCCTTACTAGTTTAACTTATGCAGCTGAGGCACAAATTTAAAATTTGGCGCACTAAATTCACACCAATAATATTTTTCTCAATCAAAACAAGCGCTGTTCAAATTTACACGAATCGGCTTGGCGACGGAATACGTTTGCAAGATCTCTGCTCCAGTAACCCTGTGAATGACGGGGGCTAGCAGAGAGTTTCACCTATACGAGGTGGCAACGCCGGAGATACCTGTCGAGACAACTTTTGTCAGAGCAGAAGATCGTTGATGGAGGGTTGGGGGGACTCTCACCTGAGCAAGGGGGGTTGTTAGGAAATGGGGGAAGAGGAGAGGTGTGTTGGTCCTCAAGTAGAGATCTCTGTGGTAGGAAGACACACTTGCCAATTGATGGGTTGCACTGGAACGGGGGTAGAAAGAACTTCCCCACTCAAGACAAGGGGGAAGAATGGTCAGATAGCAATTCCTTCTACCATCATCTGCCCCCCTTCCAAGAGCGGCGCCAACGGCATACTTTGAGCGCCCGCTTGGGGTCGGTCTCTAATTGCCAAGTAGCATTGAGGCTCTCAAACTTTTATTTTTAATTTTTTATGGGGTTATTATTAAGGTTGTCAAACGATTGCCTTTCAAAAGCTACTTTTCTTTTCTTCTTTATCTTCTGTTCCGAAATTTGGTTTCGTAAGTAACTGATTTCGGGTAGGGTTATGAAATGGAAGAGCTTGTCGGAAAGGGGTACTAGGAATTCTGGGAAAGTGATTGCATCCATAAGGAAAGCTGGATCTTTCAGAATTAAAAGAAAACAAAAAAATGCTTATCTTCTCGAACGTGTTCAGATTTTTCAACAACAAAGTTTAATAACCTGATATTTATATTCCGTCTAGGTATTACAGAGCAAATAAATTGAGGATGCCTGTGTGAATGTATAACTAATGCGCCATCCATGAAGTTACTATGGAATTGTTATTCTGTGTGCTAGTATCTTTTGAGAAATTATGAATCAAATGTAAAGTTGATTTGTGAATTACTGTGGACCGTGTCTGACTAGGTTCATACCGTAACCTGTTCTGTCATCAGAATTCAGATAAGTTTAAAGATAGCATACAAAGAAGTTAAACAGGCAGCCTAAGCATAGGACGGACACCATTTATTCTCGGTTTTATGCTGTTAGAATTATTTCACTCTTAACTTTTTTCCCTGCCATAAGATAAAAGATAATATTTAGTATGGTCGGAAGCTGCAATGCTTATCTACGTTAGCTAAAAGTAACAGACTATTACTCAAGCAATGTTCCTGAGATCACTTTCATAGGGTATCCTTTATAAATGTTCAAGTAGATTTATTAGAATAATTGCTTATGAAAGATTAGGTTATGGTTATACGAACATGTGAAGGCTCTCTGGTTAAAGAAGGGATGCTTTCGGGAAGTATTTTCTAAGGGAAGTTGGTTCAGATTCAGATTTCATGAAGAAAAATCAATTTGTTCTTAAAATTCGAACCCGGATTGAACTATGAGTTTTGAGCCATCTTAATCATTTCACCCCCATTACAAAAGCATTCGCTATAGAAATATCTTGGCATAAAAGTATGATGGCACACGCATATTAATTTACACGGCATATTTACTGTATAAAAATCTCTGGTACAGTCAAACGAATTGCTTAAAAATTACATACAACCATGTTTACTCGCGTAATAGTCGCACTCTTTCTGCCATTTAATTCATTGCGAAAGTCTAGGTGCGACTAAATAAGTGCGAGGAGATCTACTACACAATACTGTACACTTTTGAAGATTTTGTGCGCTTCAAAAAGGGGGGGAGCGACTATTAGGCGAGTAAACGCGGTATGTATTTTGTGAACAAAAGTGTAGAGTATCAAACTGAATTACTTATTCTTATAAAAAAAGTAAAATTTCACTATCATATAATGAATACTATGCCATTAAGCAGGCCCACCGGCGGCCGAGCGGTAAAAGCTGCTGAACACTAGTATTTTTGTCCAGGGCTCGAGTCCCGGAGAACGGCTGGATGCGTGGGCGCTTTTGTAGTTTTCTACTGTGATGAGAGCCAGTTTATCTTAAGAAGTCCTTCATGGGGCATCCCTCCCTTATCGTATTGTGTGTCTAATGGCGGAGCACGTAATAATAATAATAAACTATAAACTATTAAGCAGGTATCATCAGCATTGCTTTTAGAAAGTGCTAATATGCTTATTAGTTTAGATATTATTTTATTGTAGCTAAAAATTAATTAATTGAACTTTATTTTATTGCAGCCAGTAAGTTAATGAATTCAGATCTTCACTCAATAGCGATTATGGGAAACATAGAATACTTTCTTCTGCCCTGAATTTTAGCTGGAGATGCAAAACGATCCTATATTTGAATCTCATTAAAACATAACGTGAAACAACTGCGCAGTTTATCGGAAGGTATACTTACAAGGACCTAAAGAAGCAGTTTTGAAGCAAATTCCCAAATAATTTTCTTCTGCTTTAACCCAGAATCATTCTTCACTGTTGGCATTTTCAAGTCATGTTCCATTCACAGTTAATTATCATAAACGTGAATCAATGAATATTACGTCTAGTAATCAATTTTAGTGTTAGAAATTTTTGGATTCTTCAACATTTTTAAAATGAAACGTAATATTTCCGAAAATGGACTAGTGCTCACAATTTGTCTGGAGTGGGTTATGAATTCACAATTTCTTTTAATTCCTTTAATTTCTTTATGTGACGAAACTATGCTGATGACACATAAACAAAAAGTCACTAAATTGGCCGAATACAAAACTAGGAAAGATGTTTTGTTTTATTTATTTCACTACAGCAAAGCATTCAAACGCTATCATCTGTCTAAGAAATGGGATGCCTTCGTGGAGAACTTTCTAAGGGAAACTGGCTCGGATACACGCTACACACGGAAAACCCAAAAAAGTGCTCGTGCAATCAGCCTGTTCGCTAAGATAGAACTACCAGTGTTCAGCTAGTTTACCGCTCAGCTACTGGCGGGCACTGAAACAGAAGATTACTATTAAAACTACGTTACTACTAGAAAGATTACTACTTACTCACTAGAACTAATTAACACACGAGATATGATAATCTAAATAACATTGGAAACGGAACGCGCTGTCCAGAATGTAATGTTTTAAAATTATTGTAAATTGTTTCATAAACAGTAGTTCGTAGATAATATTTTTATTATTTAAATACATAACGGAAAAGGATGCTTCTCCGTGTATTTTGAAGCTGAAAATAAGCCATTGTTCTTCCACTTTTCTTTAGTCCAATGACTTCACTTACTAAGAAATTACGTTTTATATTTAAGGTAAATACTATTTGTAACCCCGCTTCATCAAATTTACTGTAAAGAAAGCTTAGCCCCTCCCCCCCCAAAAAAAATACACAGCTAGTAAATTTCCGAATTCCTTCTCAAATCCATTTCATAAACACAAAGAACTTGGCAGAATAAAAAAAGTAAACAATTTCTCACGAAAAAACGTCATAGATTATCTTTGCTATTACAACCTGTCACCTGCAGTGATTCTCATTTAAAAATCTCTTGGAGTTGCAGAAATAAGTGCAGTAAGATTTCGAAAATCTCTGCTGAGTATTGTGCTTATGTAGTATTCTAAGAGCGAACCATGTGAAAAATCCGTGTTTCCGTCTTTCAATACCTCTTCTCTTTTCTAAAGTCACAGCATGGGCATACTTTCACGAGGTGTGTCATTTAACCTTCCCGCCCTTTCACCTGCCATGTACTCTCTCTCTGTGGTCACTTCTATTGTCCAATTTAACGGATCCATTTACCTCCTTTAGATTCAACCAAGCATGGCCATGAAACTCTTACTAGGATGTGTCCTTCCTCTTGACCGATTTTCTTTGATATGTAAACCGCAAGGTTTGGGCATCTGGATATCCCTGCGCTTTGTAAGTTTTTCGAAACTGAACGAAAATTCGGCAAATTTGTGATTTTGGTAAATGCCGAGCAGTAAAGTCGCTGAGCACTGGTGCTTCTGTTCGAGGTTCGAATCCTGCAAACGGGCTGGCTACACGGGCGCTTTCTTGATTTTCCGCTGTAACATGTATATCAGCCATTTTGCCTTAGACAGTCATACCCTCAGGCAGATAGCGGTAGAGTGTTTTTCCGTAAACAAATAAACCAAATCAAACCCATGGGCAGCGTAAAGCAAACTTTCTTTAAAACATTTCCAACGAAGGCATCTCTCGTTTTCAACAGACAGCCTTTGAGTGCTTTAACATAAACAAACATTATAGTATGCCATTACTAGGGTTAACTTGAGCAAAATTCTTTGCTGGGCTACTTCAGTTTAAGCCTTGACGTAATGTGCAACATGAAATGTCGGGAATTCAGTTTCATACTAGAAATGAGGCAAACACCATGCCAACGCATCATTCAGTCACAAGCATGCAAACGACATTCCTCTTTGTTCAGAACAAAAAATCGTATGGCAAAACTTCAAAATACTTTTTTTATGCTTTCTTCCATTTTATATACTGCTCAAAATACCATGAGCATTTACATAAAGTTACGTCATTTTCTGCTGAATGCAGATACGAACAGTGATTGAAACTGTCGGTCAATTAGCAGCAGTATTTTATTTATTATATTCGATGCTTAAATTTTAAATTGTAAGAAAATTTAAATTTGGTTGATTTCAAGTTTGTCGGAAATTTAGAATCATAACTTGTTATAGTACGACCATGAGCAAAAACAAGCGTACGCCGTTTGGATCACTTTATTTCTGAAATAAGGTAGATGGGTTAAATTTCCGAAAGGAGAATAAGATCAATTTAGTTACCCCTTTACTCCTCAAAGGCACGGTTTTCTAGCTAACATCCCTATTAGATAAGGAACAGTGACAGCCTAGGTTGCATTAGAGGTAGTCATTATTATGAAATTATTCGGACGCGCTTTAAAATCTGAGGTCCTATACTTGGGTCTATGCCTACTTGATAAGCAAATTTTTCAACTAGTTGTCGAGTGGATAAACCGCTAAATTCTGAAAGTGATAATTCTGACTGCATGAAGTTTTTGCAGTGACAGCATGGAGAGCATAAATATAAGTCATTTCCATAAAAGCCCGCATCTTATGGTAGATATTCTTCACTTGCATTGCCAAGCAAATAAATTAGAATTTAATCTGGTTGCCAAAAAGATAACTTCAACGGTTGGGAATTATCAAGAACCAGCAAAACTTTCTTAATGCTGCCTCATAGTTCACTTCCTTGTAAAACTCTGCCCCAGGCATACCACAGGGAATTTCACATCATTCAATGTGGTTTATGAGAAATTCTTTGACCTGTAATTCATCAGTCTGCTTCAGCAATGAAACCGAACCAGAAACTAACAATCAATTGTATGTTTAGGCGGCCCCTTTAGTTGACAGTTTATCTTTCACATGTTCACATTTCTCGTCAAGCTCGTCAATTTTCAGAGAGGCCCTCTCCGGCACCCTTGGCTACACTTTCCCTCTGAGTTCGCTGCCTACGATCTGTTGTATAAATAATCGTACACCAAACCTCGCCTAAGGTATGCCATTTACCTGTAATTGGTGACAATCAATTCCGCGTTGATTAAGAGCAACCGTTTACCATATAAATTACTAGTTTCTAATCTTATTAATTTGAGGATTAATAAATATTACTTGAAGGTATTCCTGGAATGGAATTTCACGAACAGGAATTCTGACTTAATTACACGGAAAGAGGATATAAAAGGTAATTATGTGGCAGTATCTTGTTTCTAAAAGTCAAGAAAGTGTGCATCGAAATTTCATGTTCTTTTCTTTAGATGAATATATGTTGATATGCTACTTTAACGAAAATTGAAATTACTCTTATTAATGTTATCAGCTTATATTAAATTTGTTCTATTTTCTACATTCCAATGCTATTATAAAACTAAAACAATTATTATTCATTAGAAATAAATAAATAAATTGCATTTACTACGTTAAAATAAATGAATAATTTACATTTACTACGTTAAATAAATGAATAATTCTACGTTTGTTCGTATAAATAAATAATTTTAAGTTTTTTAATACTTAAAATGATTATTAGCCCAAAACGGTGTTAGTCTGATTGGGCTGTTAGTCTCAAAACAGAGTCTGACAACGTATCACTTTAAATGTCTGAATCACTTTTCAAATTGTTGCCACCAAATAATATCACCCTGTATTTTATTTAAAGAAATTAAATAACAAAAAAAACTGAATTAACATATGTTTCTTGCACTTTGAAAAACTGACGGTACGTAGGTCCATCAAATTTTGAATAACGTAGTCCTCCACCCGATCATGGGCAGCTGGAAACCCGAATTTTGTGTTTCACATTTTATAAAATTTTAATGAATTTTTAACAAATTGAAAGCGATCAGTGGCAACACTGTATAGATTAAAACATTGTTATCTCCAGCGTGCGAGACTCTACATCGGAAATTCTAAAGATATGTTGTTTTTTAAATATTTTGGGATTTTGCTATTCAACTGAATTTTATGTAGTCTAAGTGCGAAGAACATATTTATCAATTAATTTAGCATAGAAAACATTAATAATAAAAAGTTTTAAAAAAAGTTTTGCAGGCTATCGTACTAAGAAAACTGTGAAAAAAAAAAAAAAAAAAAACACGTAACACCTCATCAAAAATTCTAAATACATGCTGCTTTTAAAATTTTTATAAGACTTTTGGGCGACCGGTTAAAATCTGAGCCCTTTCAGACATTTTTATATTACAATGTACTTTTTATTGCAGTTTCTTGATCAACTAAGGTTAAATAATATGTTCAATAATTAATTCCCACTTAATACTGTAGACTTGAGCTCAACTATAAATGAATAAAATAGTCGATCATTCTATGAAATTTCTTTTTTGAAAATATGATAATTATAATAAAAACCTCAGATATAGAAGTTATTTTTAGAAAAAAAGGAATTCAGAAATATCTTCACTGCTTCAGGAATCCAAGAAGCTAAGGCGTCAGTGACTAACTCAGTAACTGTAATTAACTCAATAATTGTAACTAAATCAAAAGCGAATGATTTGGTTATTGTAGTTCAGAGCATCTGAACGGGTTCTTCCGTTTCTCTAAGTTCCTAGAAATTAAGTTTTGCAAATTTCATTTTTCTTAAATATTGCTTGACTTTTGCAACTTTTATAGTACGGATTAATATAACTTAATTAGTGAGGTACCAATAACTGAATTAGATCATTTAACTCAATGATTGATTGCTCACCAATTGATACGCTATTGAACATTCTCATCAGTTTTGCATTAGGACAATTCTAAATTTACCTTCGCTACTTTGAATTATAATTAATATTCCACCGAGTCAATCTTAACACATTAATTTAATCTTATGTTATAATTTTAGTTGCTTCAGGGGTTTTAAATTTAACAAAATTACATGTTTTCTCACTTTTTTTAAGCAAGTTTTAATGTCGATTTCTAAACATTTAACGTGGGATGCTGAAGAATTGGCAGAAAATATTTGAAAATTAATGAGTTGTAAATATTACTAAAAATTATAAATAACTCATAAAACGTTTTGCTCAAGAGAAGTATGAAATAATTTCCATTACATTCAAGAACATATTAGATTTATCTAAAGTTTCACTTTAGATTAATCTAACGTGAAATAATAGTGCCGTTATGAATACCATTGATAAAAATCTAAAAATCTTTTTGATAACAAAGCAGACGGATTAACTTGCGATTACAATACATTTCCAAAAATTTTTGACTTCCTTAATGATTGTCTGCCAACAACGACCAAAAAAACAAACAGAGATAGCTTTTTCTACTTTTGCATATGTTTTAGTGGTTTAAATCTTTCTCATTCGATAATCTGACACCATTGAGGTACTGGTGAAAAGCGCTAAACTTCTAGCCAATTATGATGCATTAATAATGTAAAATGTTGTCAAAATAATAAAGAAGGTATTTACATATTTTTAGAAAGATTTCGGTGTTGTTTAATTAATGTTTAAATGTAAAGATTAATTTTAAAATGCTTGGTCCGAGATTCTTTTTTGAACAATAATCTTCATTGTGATTTCTTGATTTTTCTTAAAATTTCCAGCTTACTGATTTCCATCCATATCCAACTACTTTCAAGACTATCAATTGTGTCTTAGAAATAGCTCTTTTGAAAAAAGATAGAGCAACAATATTCCATAGTCAAAACTTCAGAAGATTTCATAGGAATACTTTGGAAAGGTATAAATGCAATTATCTATGGCAGTCTTCATTTTTTCAAGGAATGCAGGGCTACTTTCCAAAGTATATGTTTTGTTGCTTTGTCTTGATGAAATTTCACTCTCTGAAAGTCAGTATGATAAAGAAATAGAGAGGGTTTTTTTTTTTTTTTTTTTTTTTAATATCAAGCATAAATTTTGTCTTGATAGTATGCTGAGGTGATTTTAACTTTTTTTCACACCCTTCCGATTTCCACATTCCCTATTGTAAGAAAATGCTGCGACAATCATAAAACCCTTGCTGAAGCTTTCTTTGCATTGATGAAACCGGGCTGTACATTTTTTCTCGTCTTTTACAATAATTAAATAGATCTGTTTCTGTTGCGGTTATGTAGATAAACCCATGCTACATCAAGTGTCAGAATATATTTCTATTTATCTCCTGCTCAATAGTTTTCACACAGGGTTCTACAAATTGTTCTGCGTGGAGCCACATGCCTCGGCAAATGCTGGAGAACATTACACGTTTTAGCTTTACTAAATTGTGAATCTCGGTTTATTATTTTAAAGATATATTTAAAGACTGCAATTGTTTCTGCTTCGGCGGATTTTCTCTTATTACCAACGATTTAACTTTAGAAACAGTCGTATCTTTATCGGGTATTCGTTTGGAGTCTTCTTTCCATGTAGAAGTGATGATGAATGATGTTTCTTTTTCAGATTAATAATATTGCTTATTCTGCACATGGAAATTTTGATAACATGCGTTTCTGAACTTTTTTGAATTATGGAATAGGAATATTTCGCGTCGTAAAGCGCAAAAGCATATCCTTCAATCTACAGCTTGTTTACATGCGACATTTTGGAAGAAGAGTAAATCTGAAAGTGGCAAACGATATTTCTTATTTCAAAATAACAGCTTGTTGCCAGAAATTTTTACTCCAAAACACTTGCTTTTTTCTAAATTATTTATTGAAGTCGTTCTAAAAATGTGTTAACACACTCTGTAGTACCTTCTGTAAGTAAAAAAAATCACACAACGACTCAGAAATGATCAGAACATTTAGATTTTTCTATCTTGGTCTTGAGCTCAACGAATGAAAACGGAATTCTTCAAAACTTTTTTTAACTTACTTCTGTTTGAGAAAAATATTTCTTATATATATTTGTCTATATTTGGAACTGCTATATGAATAATAAAATTGTTTTGGTCACAAAATTACATGCTTTAGTTCCCTTCGAAACAATAAAGAAACGACACAACTGCCTGAAGCCACTCAATTTAATGCAATGAGGAAAGATAAGAGAGAATAATAGTTTATATATTTGTAACACGTTCCTTTTTATATAAAAAATTTCAAACGTGGAAGTCATTGCGTTCATACATATGTAAGAACCTTCAAGCTCGGCAATAAATTCTATCTTAACCGACGTAACATCTTTCTCACGGTTTACGTTAAATATATTATTTTACTTCTTTCGTTACACTTTGTTCATATAAAGTAAAGCAATGTTGTAGTGTAGTTCTGTCTTCTGAAATCACTGCAAATTTTGAAGTTTTATGGCATGAAAAGATTATTAATGGTTTCTTTCCTCTGCTATTTTTTTATTTTTATAAGAGGACAACCAGTCAGAAAACGGATGTTCTTCAGCTGGTGAAAATACGAATATTGACCGAAACGCAGCACAAAAGCTCTTTATATCGAATGAAAATGCAAATTAGCGATATTACTACTCAGCACTTCCTCTTTCGAAGTGGGGGTTCTAATGTAAGGTACGTAGACATTTAGCGTGGGTTGTTGAAAAAGGGTCGACAGAAAAGAATATTCGGATATTAACGAGTTGTAAATGTCTAACAGTAGCATTCATAACTTAATAAAAATGGAATGGCAAGGACTTTACTTCCAGGAAGTTACAGAAACAGAAGAATTTGTTCAGGTGTTCTGAACTATGACGACCAAAGTTGGCATTCATTATATTAAATGCATGCATAAGTAAAACTAGAAATCTGCATATTTCATTCGCTCAGCCGGAATCAGTAGTTTCAGGCTTTAAATTGAAAGCTGGCAATAACTTCTATGAGAAGGAGAACCTTGCAATCGAAATCGATATTTCCGAAGAATATTTATTCGTACGCACCTACAATATTACCTGGAAATTTTAATCGAACATCACTGAACTGAATTAATTACACTTACTCTTTATGGGCCACATTTATTGCAACAGATAAGTATTAGTTTTGTAATTTGTTAGCTAAAAAGTTCCCGTTAATAAGTATTATGGCATATGCATTCGTAACACTTCCTGTTTTGACAACGTTAGGTTAGGCTAGGTTACTTAGATATCGCAAAGTTCCTGTGGGCTACCTGTCTACAGGAAGGTGTCTTCGTGGAGGACTTTCTAAAATTAACCTGGTTTGTATTCATGTTGTATGTGAAAAAAATTACTAAAACCAACTATGTAGCCAGATAGTTCTTTGGGTTTCTATTCCCGTGAACATTCAGTAGTATTGACAACTCGGCTAGTAACAGGGCCCCTATTATGACAAAAGCTGATTTTCTTCCCGTTAAGGCAATAACACAATTTTAAAAGTGTTAATAATGCCTCAACATAATTGCATTCTAATATGTAAAAGCACTCGTAGCACCATTTGAGCATGCTGGCTGGTTAGGTTATTTGAGTAAAGCAAAGTGCGTGAGAGGAATATACCTGCTTGGAGAACTGACTCATATTAACGGTACACATGAGAAAAACCCAATATAAGCCAACCCGTTCACCTAGGTGCGAACTATTAGCATTTAGCGTTTTAGTAATCGAAAATTGATTTAGTCGTTATTGGCTGAAGTGAGGATATATTTCTTAACAATAATAATGATAATAATAGTAATTATATTTCCTTTAGTGACAGTCTTGGCCCTCAGCAGACGACTTCTAGAAAGTGGCAATATTTAAATTCATCGAGTTCGTTATACGTGTGTTTTTTCCTCTCTAAAATTATTGACTTAATTTTGTAGTATTTTAATTTAATATTATTATTCCAAAAGGCGTTAGCCCAGAAGGGCTATTAATTTCATTTTGGAATTTTGCATTGAATCCCTATAAACAGTGCATCACTTTTCAAATTGCTGCCAACCAAATGTTAGAGCCCTGCATTAATTTTAAAGAAATTAAATAATTAAGAATCTGCATAAACGTATGTAGGTTTCTCGCATTGTGATAAAACAACGGTACCTGGAGCCATCCAGTTTTAAATAACGTACGTTTCCACCCGAATATGGGCATCTCGGAAGCCCAAATTTGGAATTTGTTTTATTATCTATTTCATATTTTGTAAAACTTTAAAATCTGAAAATTTTCTTATTTTTTATTTATTAAATTTCTTTTAATTTGTTTTTAATTGCTTTAAGACTTTGCAGTTTACAAAATAAAAATGTCTTTAGTTTAATAAAAAAAATTCTGAAATTTTTGAAAATTTTCGCTTTTGACGCTAAAGTGAGTTTATGAAAGAAGAAACAAATCAGCAGCTGGAAACTGAATTAACTGGTTACTGTAGTAAATAATCAATCATAAATGAAAGTTGTTATTAATGAGCTCAATAATACTAAATGCATTTCAAAAATAGAATAAAAAACATAAGAAATGCAGTTTTTTTTTTAAAATTCTGATAATAAAGTTTAAACTTAATAATTACTCCCTGACTTAACTAATATAACACAATGATTGATATCTCGCTAACAGACACACTTTACCTTCTCTGGTTTGAATTATAACTGACTCACCGACAATACGCATTCTTAACTATTTTACTGACAAACAAACGAAAAAATGTGTTACATACCTTTTTTATTTGTAAGTTATATTTGCGTTTTCTTAACATGCTGTTGATTTCTGTTTCCTGATTTAAAATGGAAGTTCCTTGTTTTTGCTGCCTTTAGTGTGAATACGGAATACTTCGGCTTCGCCCCAACGGAGCGAATGTACTTGTGGGAAATGGTTGAACCCGTTGATGATTTAGTCGTCTTAGTACGGAGCTTCGGCCCAGGGTGCATTGCAGAAGGTCGAACGATGTTGCCAAAGATGTTTCTTCCTATTTACAGCTTTCATTGTATTTGTGAGACACACCATGAAGCGTCAGACGAGATAAGGAGCTTTTAGGCTAGGGATCAACCACTATGACACCTACGGGTAAACTAGGAACAGTTTGCCAATATCCACTGAAATCGAACCCGATATAAACTAGCACTATTCAATGGTATAAAATGACGAGATCCTGGTAGTTCCGCTCTCCAATTGGAAGATCCTCGTCAACGTGGAAAAGACTAAAGCAATTATTTTTACAAAAAAGACTAAATTCAAGAAAAATCTGATGTTCTATGGCATTGCTATTGCCTGGGCCAAGCAAGTCCTTTATCTTAAGACGCTTACATGGTCCCTACACATTACATCTATTATCCAGAAGTTTCGAGTTCGTGAAGCTAAACTATACCCCTTAATTACTCGAAGCAGCGTATTATCTATAGATAACAAGTTACTCGTTTACAAGCCCATTCTTCTCCCATTTTTGTTATGCAAGTCCAGTTTGCGCATATACTAAGAAAACTAGCAGAAAAAGGCTGCAAGTCTGCCAAAATACTGTTCTACGACAAATCGTAAAGGTTGAATGGTATATACGTAATAATAGGATCCATGAAGAATTAGGCGTTGAGTTTACTGTGCACTCACTATTATAAATTAGCTAAAAAAAATTCATGCAACATATTAATAATCCCAACATTAAAATCTGCAATTACGATTACAATAGCTTGAGTAGTATTGATAGGCCTATGGCTCAGTTAAATGTCTGGATCATGTAAATATATTACTGTAATAACTTGTCATATTTAGTAATGTTTCATTACTCTTTCTTATTTGTTTTTCCACAAATTTTCTGTTTGCATTCTGCCGTATGTATATATCATTTTCTTATGTACTATGATCATGCATTTATATTGTTTTACACTATTTATGGATTCGAATTGCCTATGTTTGCACTACCTTATGCTCGTCAGTCACCAGTTCGACGTCTTCTACTTAACATTAAAAACTTATTAAAAAAAAATTTTTTTTTTGATTTTATCTTGAGGTTACTGCATTTTATCATTCGAAGCTATTAATTTATTCTACAAGGGGTAGAGCCCTTATCGGAATGTTTTTCTGACTATATTTAAGTGATCCATTGAATCAGATTTTCAAATCCCGATCCTTAACCAATCTCTCTAATTTGAAAGTACATCGATTTTATGAATTCTTTTCTGCTTTATTAAATTTATTCTTTCTACAGTTTTATTTTTATCATTTCTGCAATTCATTTAAAGGTATTTCTGTAATTTTTTTAAAAAATTATCCTTTGTGCTACTTAGATATTATTTTGAATTAATTTTTTCTGCAGTTTTGTGAATTCCAAGAAAATTTTATTAATTATAGGTGTTGTATCCTGTTGACATTCTTCCCTCAGGAAAAGTCGCACAGAATGTCAGCGGTTATGCGGCGTTCAATGGATAATTCTCGTTCAATGCATACCTCTCTTTCTTAAGCATTACATCTGCATCCAATTTGTGTCTGAATTAATTGGAAAGTTCGTAAATTAATAATAGTTCAACAAACCTTGTAGTTTACGTAGATTTCTAGGCTCACTCCTGTTATGGAAAGCCACCAAAACGAATCAAAAGCTGTTTATAACGTTCTTCAAACAGTTTCTAAATATAGGTAGATATTTTAAACGATCAGCAAACCTTTCACATGAAAATCATTACAGCAAATTTTTTGGTGAAGTGTGTACAATACTCCAGTGTGAGGGGATACAATGTCACATTAACAAGGTCATACACACACCTTCATTCTGCCCACTGAAAGGAATATTCCAAGAATTAGGGCTCCCCCCTTCTCTTTCTTATTGTGTCATTTGAAGGACCAGGGAAGAAAGTGGTAATCGTCTCTCATGACACTTGACCTTTCACTTCCAAACATTTTGTTTCTTGACCAGTCTTATCTGTGATAATCTGAAAATCAGTATATAGCAGACACGCTCCGCAGAAAATAGTATAAAAATATCTATTTTACGTTAAATAATAAGACATATACTTCGTAATTGTCTAAAATCTCATAAATCAAAGTAGTGGATTAAAATTAAAATTAACCTAAAACCGCATAAAAAGTTTATAAAAATTTAACAGAAACGCTGAATAAATTCTTTCTAAAATCTGAGAGAATTTTAGATTTCACTTAATTCGTTTTCAGACTTCTTTCATTGATATTATTAAATTTTTTAAAAAAATTTTCCTCAAAAAAATTGTTATGTGATAATTTTTCGCAAAATGATTATCGCTATGTGATAATTTTTCCTCAGATTGAATGCCGCTATTTGACAGTGGTCGGCGTATAATTTTTCCTCGGGATAATCGCTATATGACAATATTTCTTCAGAATGATTGTTGCTGTGTGACAGTTTTTCGTCAGAATATTTATTGCTATTTGACAATGGAGAACACGTGATAATTTTTTCTTAGAATAATCGTTATATGGCAATTTTTCCTCAGTATAATCGCTATACGACAATTTTTTCTCAGACTTATTGTCACTATATGACAATGGCGACACCGTTTGCAAACTGTTACGAAATCATTTGATTCCTAGGAAAGACGGTCTCCGCAAAATCTGTATTATAAAGTTGAAGGATTGTTTTTTCGAAGTTGAAGGATTGTAGCTCTCTCCCCCCCCCTGCTAATTTTATGCGTCATTAAATCTTGCAGTGATGATTCCGCTAATTTTTTATGCAGTTCAAGATATTTAGACATGCGATTTTTTAATTTCCATTTCGAAAAATCACTACGAAAAGTGTAAAAATACGCTTTACTTTCTAGTAGGTTTGCAAAATTGGATATGTGCATATGTGAATATACATATATCCAAACCTACTAGAAAGTAGCTTGTATTTCTCGGGACGAGCACGTATTTTTCTGTATAAAGAGTACAATTCTCAAGCGCGTATTTCTCTGCACAAATTTTTCTCAGATTGTGCGCGCGTGCGTGTATCGAAATATGTGCAATAGTATCTTTTTATATTTTGATCTACGTCTGCATATATTTAAAATAAACCCTAAATTTGAGTAAAGTATAAACCATACAACACAAAAATCGCATACACATATTTAAAGATTAGGTTAATTAATTGAGGCATCTGATTGTAAATCTGATTATCATAAACTGATTGTAATTAATTGAGGCAAAGCAACTAGAAGGCTATATGCCTATATGAAGAGATGCCTTCGTGGAGAACTTTTTAAAGGAAACCGGCTCGAATCCATGTCACACATGGGGGGGGGAGAACCACGAAAAACAATCATGCTGAAGCCAGTCCGTTCGCCGGAATCCAGTCCCATGTCGAATTGCCAGTGCTCAGCGACTTTACCGCTCGACTGTTCGTGGCTTCATAGTTAAAAGAAGTTCTATAGTATTTGCTAAGGGGGAGTAGTAATGAATTCGGAAAAAATAAGGCCGCACATTATCCATTCTTTGCCTATAATCGTGGGCGGAGGGAATTATATTAACACAGCACGTTGTGTTTATTATCATCTTCTTTCGTCATTCATGCCAGTCATTTGCTTCGGTGGAGCATCTTCCATTGGCTATCGAGTCAAAACTAATCTTACTGTGCTGTCATTAGTAAAATTGAAAACTTCTTTCTGCTAGCATGATTAGTTACGTTTAGTTAAAATATCACCTAAAAATAAATGGATATTATTGGGCCGTCGAGCAATAAAAGGTCTCAACACTATTAGTTCTCCAAGGCTTCAAATCTCCGCGAATAGACTGGCTCCACAAAAGTTTTCGTGGTTCCTCGTGTAACGTGAATATGAGCCAGTTTCCCTTAAAAAAAGTCTCCACGAAAGCACCTCCTTAAGCAGCTTATTTCGCCATAATTTAAATAACACAATCCTTTGAAACATTCCTAACTAAGGCATTTCCGCTTTTGAAGATGAGATTTCCGTGCGTTGTACAATCGATTAAACAAACATGAGTCTATATAATAACAGATTAAACAAATATTTCTGTTTTAAAATCTGATTGTAAAATTCTCTTCCTGCCCTTGCAAACACACACACACACATATATATATATATATATATAAATCTCAAGAAAAATATGAATTACTGAGTAATTATGTAAGATAATTTCCCTAATTTATGTTTGCTGAAGATAATTCTATTACTCAGGACACGATACTAGAGAATAAAGGTAATCCGAATTTCATACATTGCCAAAAACAGGTTTGAAAAGAATGGGAATATAAAGTTTTAATATGCTCTGAATTTGTAATTTAATCAATAATTACGGTTACTAGACCAGTCTTACTCGTTATATTTTATAAATTAAACAAATCTGTGGAATCTTTCAAATCTTTCCCTTATGGAAGTCGAAGAGCTGATTTGCATTTCTGCTTAGTTAAACAATCTAAGAACTATTTCAATAATTGCTCAAGACAATACCCCCAACCAATTAATAACTAAACGTAAAATTTAGTTGAGTCTCGTTATAACGACCAGTGCGAAAATTATGTGTGGGATTATAACTAACTTATGTATGTTTTACATGGTAAAGAACGTGCAGTTATAATCACCATTCGTTTTCAGTTTTTCCTCTGGACGTCAACAATGCACAAAGGGTCATTTCCTTCCTATGCTGTTCAGTTAACTAAACTTGAAAACACTGTTTCTACATACTGAAGATGCCCAACACCCACTGACAGCCTTCAAAAGCCAAATTTCGCCAAACAGCGTGGCAACCCTGTTCCCCACCTGAGTGGGGGTCGGAGTATTTACCTGAAAAGAGAGAGAATTAACATGGAAGGGAACTCGAAACTTTTCCTGGAACTATAAAACCTCTGGAGGGGGAGAGGGTAAAAGAATGCACAAGAGGTTAATAAAAAGTGCCCACGGGGCCTCTACCCCCAGGGCACGGTCTGCACGTGCCCCAAATCCAGACTTTGTAGAAGGATTTTTTTTCTTTTCTTTTTTTGCTTTCTCTGAAAGAGGATTTTCTCGCCATTTCTTGTTGACTAGATGTTCCCGGAGGGTCAGTGAGAAAAGAGAAGGAAGAAGGTAGGATTTACAAGTAGCGGTCCCCTGTCCCCTCTTCCCTGGTATGTTGTTGGCGGAAGAGAGTTCTCTGATTCGAAAACAAACGAACATTCGCCACTAAAAATGATTGATACATTTCTTTGAAGAAACACATATCGAAACGCAGGGAGAATTCGAAATTGAGGTACATTGATACTTTTCGCAATTGCGTGGTATTCAATCGACTAAGGAATTTTCAAAAATTTCCTTGATGTTTGGTAAGAAATAATTTACTTTGTGATTATTTTTTTTAAAAAAATAGTCTCAGAAGGATACAGAGAAAAATAAAATGATTTATTTAAAACAATGGTCTACAAACTGTGTTCTGCGGAACCAAGAGGTTCCGTGAGTCAAATCCCGGGGTTCCGCGAGTCAAAATGAAGTATTGACTTATAATGCATGTCAAAGAGAATGGCGTGCAATAAGCCCCAAAACTAAATAGTTCTCTAATAAAAAATTAATTTCATTTAGACAGCAGTGTTAAAAATTATACAGAGTGCCCTAAAAACATCAACCTCGGCTTTTATTCTTTAAATATGATTGTAGGCATATAATGTAAATTACAAAGTTACGTAAAAAAGGTACAGAATTTTACGAAATCAGTTAAAATTTTCAAGGAATTAGATTTAAAGAAATACAAAATTTAGATTTTTATATGGCCCACCCCCGTAGAGAAAAATTCTCAAGTAGCAAAATGTAGCCATACTCTAATAAGGTCATGTACAAAATTTCAGCATTTTATCACAGAAAGGCTTAGAGATATGAAATTACACAAATACTGACTTGAACCACTTTTCTAAGGCTGAATTTGAAAAGCATAGTTTCGTAAATTTATAGATAAAATTAAGGATAAGAGCCATGTTTTATATACTTATGATGCATTTCTGCATCTCATCATCTACAATCTAACTGCAAGTATTTACATTTTAATTAATGATCAACCCCTCACTAAATTTATTTAAATATATATCCGCGGATTTTTAAGATAAAATGCTAAAATTTCGTACATGACGTTATCGGTGCATGGGGCAGATTTTGATAACCAAGAATTTTTCTGTACGGGGGCCATACAAAAATGTAAATTTTGTATTTCTTTAAATTTAATTCCTTGAAAATTTTAATTGATTTCATAAAATTCAGTACCTCTTTTTACGTAGCTTTGTAATTTACATTATATGTTTACAATCATAGTTAAGGAATAAAAACCGAGGTCAATGTTTTGGGATATAGTATAATGGATTAATTTTTCAAATGAAGAAAGCTATAAAAGAATATTTCCCATAAGAGAAAACTAAGTGTGATTCGATAAAAAACTCGTTCGAGTACTACGATAAATCAGAAGTCTGATCGATGAAGAATAAGGAAGAACTTATCGACGTATCAACAATTTCGATATTAAAATCTAAATTTAAGAAATTAATTCTGACACGGTTATGAACATTTTAATACCATTTGAAGAAACGTATTTAAATAAAAAATCTTTCTCAGCATATATGGCAACAAAAACAAAATAAGGAAATAAATAAAATGCAGAATGTGAAATGCGACTCCAAACAATAGAGCAAGACTACGACAATTTATTTTAAAAAAATGCAACACACCCCAGTCACTAAATATGATGCAAGGGTAAGTGACACCTGGAGTTCAAGTTAATGCCATTAATATGTAATTTATATTAATTTTATATTAAAATTTTTAATAAAAGATACAATACTTCTCCTTAATTCTCTTTACGTACAGTACTTATAACATATACCTACAACCAGGGCTTAATTTCTAAAGATAGAAGTGTCGGAACCCTGAGTGCTGGTTTGGAAGACCATTAGGAAAGAAGAACCAACTTAAATAAATAAATAAAAGGACTATTAAAATCATTAATAATTAAAAAACTAAATAATTAATGCGCATCAAGTGAATTAATAATCACTTGATATTAATATTTATTACTTGATATTAATTTTTATTTTTAATTAATTCATAATTAATTTATTATTATCTATTTAAATAAGTAAAGATTAAAGTAATTAAAATTAAATAAAATGTACAGAGATGAAATAAAATTTAATAAGCGCTTTTTAATATAGTTTTATTGTTAAAATAAAATTTTTGATATCAAATTTGTACTGAAATTGTTGTTCAATTACATAAAAGAAATGCCGGAGCATTGTTATTTAGAGGGCTCCGATGCGCTCCGGCTGGAATGAGAATTTATCCTCAAAATTAAGAAGTACCGGAACCGGGTTCCAGTGCAATTTAAGCTCTGCCTATAACATATTGATCTACTTAATATTAAGATACATTTTTCTAAGGGTAGACGGGGTTCATATCATTCTTATTAAAGTTCTAAGAATTTCACGAGATGCCGAATTTCGAAGATCATTGCTTTAAAGCATCACCGATTTCGGTTGCACTTTCGCATAGTTGAAAGGAATGTTAAAATCACTGCGTTACGTCACTAAATGATAACTGCGTCGTCTTAGAAAATGCAATCACATCACATAATGGAAAGCTTCTTTACTTTACCTCAAATGCCAAAAAACTTAATATTGCTTCCATGCGTATTAACATTGGAATCATTTCGACACATTTAGCAGTTTTTCCATTATTACAGTTTTTTTTTTTCGTTGATCCTTTACATGAAAAATTTTACTTTTATTTTTAAATTGTCTTTTCAGATTCAGGGTTTTAGCTTAGTTTCCAATGCCAGTTTGATAGTAAGCAGCTAAATGCTAGGCGAACAATATGCAATTTTGATAATTTTTCATATTTAGCTTGAATAAGAACAATAGCTGTGTGATTTGCATTACTTATTATAGGAGAGCCACAGAGTTGAGAAATCACCAAAGTGCGTTGTCCTCTACAAGAATGTTTAGCCGAGGTTGTTGTAAATCGGCGTTTCATTGAAAGTTATGCAAAAAATTACCACAAAAGCCATGATCCAAAGAGTAAATAACCATTAATGTTTAGCTGCTGAGTGGCTAGATAATAGTAACCATCAATTTTCTTTTGAGTGGATTGCAAACTACCATCTTTAGCAGTTCTTGCAATGATTTATCAGAAGACTTTGTCGCAAACAGCTTCAGCCTTCCGCCCCCTTCATCGCCAAATTCGTCACCAACCCTCCCACTTCTTGTCAGAACGAGGGGAAAAGTCACCCATGACCGTAACCTATTATTTCCCCACACCCTTCAAGGACTGTGTTATTACCTTATTACACATCTTGACGGCCGCAATTAGCTCACCGGAACAAGCAAGTTTCATTTTTTCTTCCAACTGCATGTGTCTGTTATTTTATTCCCAAGCCTCCTTCTCTACACGGGGAAAGACCAGAAATAAATGAATAAATAAGTAAATAAAATATAAAAAACAGAAAATCTTCCCAATCCTATCTGACATTGAAAAATGATGATGAAGTAAAAGTTACCATTTGAATTCTTTTATTCCAAGTAAGAGACATTGTAGTCTTTGTTACCCCGATGATAATTGGACTATTTCTTTTTTCTTTTTTTCTGTTCTATCTTTCGAAGCACGGTTTGGAGTGAGCATTAAACTCATCCTTATGTCTGCCTGATGAAAGAAAATCAGAAACGTGATGCTATTTCTTTATCTGTTTTTGATTGTTTGCTTATTTGTAATTCTAGAGGAGTAAGGAAAGAAGGTTACCATAGCCAGTATATAATCTCTTTCTAAATTGTAAAATGAAATTACCTGTAGGACATAATATTGGTGCTTGTTAGATTTTGATCCATATACCAGAAATTTAAACTCGTAGATCTGTTTATTCAAGCGATTAAGAAATTCGTGTTTAGAAATTAGGTATTAGTTGTAATAAGTTATTAGTTAGATTGGCTATTAATTATGCAACAATTGCTATAAACATTTTACGTGTTAAATTACATGCTGTTATGCTTACACCTAGACACTTTCAAAGAATCAACTCAACTCCATTCAAAAATGTGCGCATAAGATATATTGTCAAACTTTAGGAACACATAGAAGAAGGAGATGGACTATAACCAAACTGAAGCTGTTGCATAAAAGTCTTGACAATCTTGTGTAGAATGCCACAGCATTAAGATGCTGGGATCTTTATAAAGATGATTTTTAACTTAAAGGAAAAGCAACTTCGTTAAAATGTAAGCAGAATTTTCATTTGTTCTTTTAAACAAAAGAGAATATTAAAATCCCAGTTTTAAGGGTGCTGTATGAGAGCTCTTTTTTAGAAACTGATCTTTGTAAATAAGTTGGGTAAATGAGCGCTCCACTTTTATTAAGACTTTTTAAATGCTGAACAATGGCTGATCTAAGGGTTCCTGCATTCAGGTCCTAGGCCTATAATATCTGAGCTTAGAGCCTCAGAATTTTAGGATCCGCTAAGTCATTCTGTATATTCTGTTATAATACCCTGTCTGATTAAAGCGAGGAAAATGGGCATTTTTTGTTCCAGAAAAAGCCCTATGCCTAAGACTAGCGTAATCGGGCATTATTGACGTGTGCTGGGTCCTGTTACCAAGACGTGCTGCCCACATTCTTACAGATTCCATGATTGTAAAATGTTTCGATTCAATAGAAGGTCATTAAAAGTGAGAAATTGCGTTTTGTGTCAAAATTCATCGAATTTGTTACAGTCTGGACGTTGAATGACTTTCGTTTGAAATGAACCAATCCATCAATCCAAAAATACCAATACAAGACATACAAAATTGTAGGGTCCATCACGAACCCAAAAATGAAGTGTCAATAGATAACATTATGTGTCTTGTTATCTACGCCAACATCTACAAGTTTCTTCTCCTACGCTTTTCATTTGCATGCCAGCCACACCTATAACCATGTCGGCCATGACTAAAAAATAATTGATGTCTTCTCTCCTACGCATCCTTAATTTATTACAATTAATAAAGGTAATCTATGGAATTATTACAATATACATATATATATGTGTGTGTAAACACACACACACATATATATATGTGGTGTGTGTAAAATATAAAATATGAAACAATTATTAAACTTAATTGGAACCAATTGGCAATAGACCTTCAAACTCATAAATTTTAATTAAACATATCCCGAGCCAGCGTACGCTCTTACCGGTATTTTTAGTCATTCCGCCGCATGCGTCACTCTT
>KK117287.1:612858-623369 GCA_000611955.2 Stegodyphus mimosarum | reverse complement strand
CGAATATGGGCATCTGGAAGCCCTAATTTTGAATTTGAAATTTGCTTTATTATCGATTTTATGTTTTGTAACATTTCAACGAATTTCTGATTAACAAACTAAATGATTTCAAAGCGAGCAATGGCAACACTGTACGGAAAAAGAAAAACATTTTTATCTCCAGCGCACGAGACTTACGGAAATTCTAAAGATATGTTCATTTTAAAATGATTTTGCGATATTGATTTTGAACTGAATTTTATGGTTTGAGTACGTAGTACATGATATTTAATAAAAAAAGGTAGCACACGAAACGTTAAAAAAACGCGCCTTTGGACGTAATTTAAAATCTGAAATCTTTCAGATTTTTTTTATAGTTTTTGTTATTTTATTTTATTTTTTTTTGACGTAGCTTTCTCTTCAAAAATCGTCTGCGTTGCTAAGGCAACATGAAGCAAATCTAATTACAATTCTAAATAAATAGCCAAATAAATGTGAAATTCGTAACAAATGCATTGTTTCAAAAATTCTTTAAATCAATTCGATTCAAAAGTAAGAAACGAATATACTTAATTGTTTAGTTTCTTAATCTCCGTAGCAGAAAAGGTGAAAAAGTAGCTTGTTTGATGAAGAGAAACCAGAGCATACGTTTATTCCCAACAGGCAGATTTAGTCTGAGAGATTACACTTTGCCGAATGTCAGCTGGCTCGAATGAAAAATGAAACAAGGCATTTATAATAGTGATTGGATGCAAAATCTCATTTCGAGAGTAATAGTCCCTTTTGAGCTATTACTATTAGTAATACATTTTAAAAAAACCTTTCAGAACAACCGTGAGAGCAGTCATAGACACTACTTAGAAAAAATTATGGATTTTGCTTAATCCTTCAGCACACATACCCTTTTTTTTATGACATTAACCACACGCGCCGAGTAAATTTGACCCTAATTTTTACGGAAGCTTCTCAGTAAGATATAGGCATTTTAAACAAAAAATTATACCTAAACAAGTTATTTGAATAATTTTTAGAGCATCAGTATGTATTATTTGTTTTAAAATGCAATTTTCAAAAGGAGGAAAAATTTAATTTAAATTTATTTTTAATTTGATATCTCTTTTCAACATTTATTCGTCTTTTTTACCATTCTGAAACATTTAATATTCAATAAATAAAATTAGCGATATTTTTGTTTAAATAACAATAAAATGAATATTTTGAATCACGTTTGAAATGGAAAATTTTGAGTAAAAAAGGCTTAAACCTTCACTACTGAGCATTAATATTCAGTTCGCAAATTTATTTAATTTTCTTGGTTATGCTCAAAATACTTTTTTAATTCATCGAAATAATTTTTAATCTTTTCTTTTTGGAAAACAATTCCAACATATAATAAACAAATGGGTTTCGCGCAATGATTTATCTCCTTCTTTACAAACAGATGAAGCCCTTCGATCAAATTTCTTTGGGCTCTCTCTTCACATCGATGACGAGCTGGAGATTTATTTGGAAATTTCGCCGCTCTGTCATCCGGTAAATTTAAAATCCTTTTTAGAATTAGTTGTAATAATCTGTAGTACATTTGTGTTCTCTGATCTATCAAGAAGATGTTCGTAAGTCAGCAGCAAGTTCCTTCAAAAAATTTCTTTGTGTGTGTGTGTGTGTGATTTCGTTGTTGAATTTATAAATAGTATAAGAGTGCAAAAATTTTTTTTCAATATTTCGCTGGTTTGTTCTTGATGTATTGGCGAAACTGGCCCTTCCGCAAAACGATTCTAGTTTTTCGTAAATAGGACAATACTCAGAAATGCAGTACACTTCTTGAAAATGATTAAGTATTTTTTCAAAAGCGTTTCATACTTGGGTTAATGTATTAAATTCTTTCGTCGCTTGACCATCAGCTTTCCTGTCTTTCTATTGCGAGAAAGATGTCGCAAGCCTCCATTTATGTCCAATCAGATTCATAATGTAAAATGAATGAAGAACGTTAGCACACGCAGTGGATACAATTGAACCAGACTCACTGCCCCACACAGAAAAAACTTGTTTAAAAAAAATTTTTTTTCCTAGGAATCCCTTTAACTAGACTATCCAATAAGAAATCGGAAGTGATAGGTGCAAGTATTACAAATTCCAAAAATACCTGCGAGCAACAGGAAATATCGGGTCGAAAACAGCCGGCGCGTGTGATCATGAGTAAAGGGGCTGATTGTCCGTTCTGGTGCATATTGCTAGGGATGGTTGACTATTCCTGACAAGCTGCGTGGAAGGGAGCAAATGTCACATAACATATTATACAATAACACATAACCTATTATACTATTGTACACAACTGTCACGTGAGCAAATGTTACATAACCTATTACACTATTGTACAGAACTGCCACGTGAGCAAGTGCTACATAACCTATTATACAATAATATATAAGCTACTGTACTATGGTACCCAACTGCCACGTGAACAAGTGTTACATAACATATTATACAATAACATATAACATATTACACTATTGTACACAACTGTCACGTGAGCAAGTGCCACATAACCTATTATACTACTAAAACCTACTCCCCCTTCTCCGATTTACGTGATGCACAGGTTACGTTAATTGGGATTTGAGTGCGCAAAAGCCGTAACATTCAAACTGACACTTGCCAATTAAAAATAAGGATTCCGTAAACAATTAAAATTCACGAAGAAGTGGACGTTCCTCAGCTATGCGCTGTCACCAAAGCAGCGCATAACTTTTAAAAGTCTATAGTCATTCCATCATCCCGATTTAAAATTATGATTACTGCTCGCCAGATGATGCCAAAAGGTCAATGACTATTATTAAGTACTAATATGCCAATCACTAGCAACTGACATTATGTTTCTGCATTTTGTACTTGCTGTTTTGTCTTTCGTTTGTTACTGTATGCTACTTTGTTCCTCTGTATCAGCATTGCCTGTAATGATCCCGCTTGCTCTGTATGTTTGCGTATCATGTGTTAAGAACATTTTAACTTTGTGAATAGTTCAAGAACTCTTAGAATGGGATGTCTCACCGTGTCTAAGTTCTCATTTACACTCGCTGTCAGCTCCTTCCGCTTTTTAACATCTTATGTTTTGTTCATATCCTTAATTTCGTTATTTACTGATAAGGCTTCTTATATTACAAATCTAATTTCGGACATTTTATAATTCAAAATTCAAATCAGTTTCTATGGAGTTTGTACCCAGAGTCCGAGTATCTGGTGGTTACACTTTTTTCTGAGAGTGGATACAGAAAAATATTGACGGGTTATTTTTTCCTAAAGGGAAGCTTATCAGGAGGAAAAATTGAAAAGAGATATTGTTATGCCTTAACATCTTGTAGTTTTAACCTCATAAACAAAACTTAAATTCTTTCTGCGGCCGGCTCCTGTACTGTACAATCTTTGAGTAAAATCGTAATTTCAATTGCAGCCTCAAATAAAATGAGGTTTCGTATATAAATTTAACATTTAACTATTTGTTATTCATTTAACTTTTATTTATGTTTTCTTTTCTAATATTTTTATTTTATTTCTTTATTAGCCCAAAGAGGATACCCATCTTAGATAAGCTGAGAAAAGACTGAAAAAAAAAATGTAATAATGTATGCCAACACTTAAAACTGCATCGGGAATTCTAAAATCCTTTTGAAAATTTTGTGATATTGTGGTTAAGCTGTACGGGGCGTAATTGAGCAGAAAACTGTGCTTAATAATAAAGCTTAAAAATACAAAAAAAAAAAAAAAAAAGGGGGCAGCAGGAGTGTGTGTAACAGTAGCCTGGTAGACTGCAAACTCAGCGAGAATGTAAAAAAAAAACCTTAACCCTTTTGGGTGACCGTTTAATTCTGAAACCTTTCAGATTTTTTCTCGTTTTAATTTATTTCATTTTTCATGCTTTATCATTTTATTTACTTAATTTTACTTACTTTTGTTGACGGTCTTCCATGAGAATTCGGAACTCTTGGTTTTAGAAACCGAATCCTAAGGCATAAAGTTGGAAATCTACTTATCAGCTTATTAAATTAATATTAAAGTGCTATTTCACTAATGAGGACGAATTGTGTTAGTAAGTGCCTCGAATTCTTTTAAATGATGAAAATAATAATAGACTGAAATGCACTTTCGAAAATACAAAAATAGATCAATATGTCTTATTTCTTAGAAACACACTTTAAAAAAAACATGTTTTTGTTTTTAAGTTTAAAGGGGCAATTTACCCTGTAGGAGTATTGTTTTCGTTTTGGCATTTTGCGTTGAAAACTATAAATAGCGAATCACTTTTCAAATTGTTGCACCAAATATTATCGCTCTGTTTTATATTTAAAGAAATTAAATAATGAAGAATATGCATGAATGTTTGTATGTTTCTGGACTTGTGATAAGACAACGGTACCTAGAGCCATCAAAATTCTAATAGCGTAATTTGCCACAGAATATGGGCCCTAATTTGAATTTGAAATTTGTTTTATTATCGATTTCATAACGAATTTTTGATTAAAAAAAACATTTTTATCTCTAGCGCTCTAGACTGTGCATCGGAAATTCTAAATGCTCATTTTAAAATTATTTTGCGATATTGCTATTGAACTGAGTTTTATGGGGTTAGGTTAGGTTATTCAATTATGGCAAAGCACACGAGAGCTATCTGCCTAAAGGGAGGGATGCCTTCGTGGAGGACTTTCTAAGGGAAACTGGCTCGTATACACGTTACACATGGGGAAAACCACGAAAACGCCCATGCAGCCAGCCCGTTCGCGGGATTCGAACCTCGGACTGAACTACCAGAGTTCAGCGTCTTTACCGCTCGGCCACTGGTGGGCCTCTGAGTTTTATGATTTGAGTACTTAGAACATGATATTTAATAAATAAAGGTAACACGCAAAACGTTAAAAGGACGTAATTCCTTTGGACGTAATAATTTTTTATTTCATAAATTTATTTTAGAATTATCCGCATATAATTCAGAAGCGTGGAATTTTTTTTTTTTTTTTTACTTCTGCTTGCAGTTCGTCTTTTCACCTCGGCTTATTTATCGTTTTTTATTTCTGCTTACTGTTTTTACTTTCTTCGGTTTGGTTTCAGTTTATCTGAGTTTGAAAAGCACACAAGATCTTTGTCTAAAGGAAAGGATTTTTTGAAAGACTTTCGAAGGAAAACTGGCTAGGTTACACTAGGTAAACCACGAAAACGTCCATGCAGCTAGCTCGTTTGTCGAGATTCGACTTCGTGTCGAGCCATTTGGGTGTTATAATAACTAATGTTTATAAAAAAGGACATAATAATACGGGATAATTTTTGGGATCAAAATTATAGTTTGTACATTTTCCTTTGTCAAAATATAGTTCGAGGAAATCATAAACTACAGGTCCCTAAAAACGAGAATTCACTATATAGTAATAAGTAGCAAAATCTTTAATTTATTTTTTTAAGCAATAAAGCATAAACCAAGACAAGAATATTACCTTAAAAACAGCTTTAGCAAGTAAAAAATTACCAAACTCAGAAAAGAATGAATTTTATTAACAAAGAAAATTTTTTCCCGTAACATTCATTAAGCGGAAAAAAGCGGCAACGTTATGTGATACAGTTTTCATATATTATCAATGTTTTATAATAAATGATTCGGTGGTAAATTATTTTATCTGCCAGTTTATAAGGTGCTGCTATTCATTATTAGCCAAGTCCTTACTTTGACAAAAGTTAATTCGAAGTCAACGTGCTTTCACCCAAGGGATAGCACTGAAGCATGACGGGATTGGCCTTGACCTATTTTGGAAGTGGCTTCAAATATATTTCTCAAGAAAGAATAATAGACTGTTGGTAAAAAAGGTGAAAATTTTAAAAAAGGATGTATATGCTTGGGATGTTTCCAATTGAAACCAGATTACTCCAGAGTTACTATTAAAAAGATTAAATTATAGATGTTATGTTTGGAACAATGGCAACTTTTCCAAAAGGCGCCGCTTTCTGCTTTTCACGCAAGCCACGCAGTTTGCGAGGTTCGATTGCGCTTCAGTTTTTATTTTGCCAGGATAGGCTTTTATTATGATAAAGGAAACCAATATACATATTTGTATGTGTAATAAGAAAGAACGTATACAGAATATGCAAGGTTGACTGATTCCGCATATAAAAACATAATTAAAGTACGAAATTAATCTCATATGATCTCTCTCATCTTTTTTAATGATAAACCAGTTAAATAATTGCGACACACTCATGCACGCGCGCAAGTAAAATAATAGTAATAATAATAATAATTTCGCTGTTGATTTTTAATTTTGAGGGCACATCAGAAATTAATGTACATTGTTAAAAATAACAGCATATAAACTGAACAATACACGGACGGTGATTCAAAAGCAGAGAATCAAAATTTCAATTTGATTCAATCAAAAATTTTGGTAATTATAGTATGAATGGTGACACCTCTTGTTATCAGTAATATATCATTTGAAATTTTTTCCAGTTTATGGTATTATGATTGTAATGCAATTTTTCTCTCACCGTTTCTTGACGAGGGCCAGCGGCAACGGCAGCACTTTATTCCTGACCTCATCTATTTTGTTCGAAGTCTGGAGAGACAGGCATTTGCTTCCCTTCATATGTAGTCTTATGTCTTTCAGTTTCTCAAAATAAGGTTACCACGTGGCGAATCACTATCTAAAGTTCAAGAACATTTAGGAGGGTCTTTCAACGCTTCTTCAATTTTTCCGTCAGAATGTGTTGTGAAGTAATGCTTAATCATAATAACAATTTAATCTTTTAAACTCATTTCCATCTTGAATCAAAACAGTTTTTACAGGCAACAGCATAAATTTCAAATGATACGTTATATTATATTGTAAGTCATCCATTATAACAATTTACCATTAATATCCATTTGGAGGTTTGCAAAGATTTTGAAAACTGATGCAGGGTACTTTCGGCTCACCCTATATTAGTGGAAAAAATAATAATGTTAATAAAAGTTACGTAATACTCAATTCGCAATTTTAGAAGGATTTCCAGAAGCAATAAAAGCTCCGATTACAATTTTCTTTTTAATTCACACATCATTTCTTGTTACTGAGTAATATGCTTATTAATTAAAAAAATTATAAAAAGATCAAGCAACATCATTCTGAAAATTTTGAAACATTTTATCTTATTTATATTACTTTTCCATATACGATTTGATTTTTTCGGTTTGAATTTAATTTTTCTTCTAGACTATCATTTTCTTCTACGCTAATTGTATTGCTCTCATAATAGGAAATTCAATTGTTGCTTTAAAAGAAATGCCTTGTTTCCAAATTGTATTTTTCTTACACTATATACGTATTTATATGAGATAGGTTTTAAAGATGACCACTGAAGAAATGTTTTTATTGTTTCCGGATAATTAAATAACAGCCAAAGCGGAACAGAATACTTGGAAATATTTTATTTGTGGAATTTGAAACTGTTCTGCAGATTAAGTTTTTACGCTAGCTTTAAATTTCATTTTGAAATATCACTATATTCTATTTCCTTTTTTGAAACTGTTCTTTAGTCTCATTCAAACTATAAATTGGTCATCTTAACCAATAATGTTAAATGGAGACGGAATAAGTTCAACACTATTTTAGGTAATGTAGCATTTCCTCTCGTCCTACAGTCTTGCAACTTTCGCGTATTCAAAATCTAACCGACTGCCACTATCAGCGTGAGTTATTTTTGTGATATTTTGCTTGTGTAATACAGATTTGCATTAGTTTCCCCTGGAAAGTCCTTCATGACAACATTCCTTACCTTGGGTATTTTAGCCTCCTATGTTTTTCCGTAACGAAATAAACTAAAATGGAAGCTTCCAAGATCCGTGCATTAGACTGCACTACACATGGCAAGGCATTTCCGGTTATGTTATACAGCAAGACATTTTCGGGAAAAAATTCGAAGAAAGATCTTAATCAAGGAATGATGAAAAATTAAAAAACAGGATTTTTTTCATCATAGGATAACGTGCGCAAAACAATTTTCTGCAGAAAGATATACACGCTAACGTTGCTTACTAGACAATGCTAAATTAAATGCGCTATTCATCTTAAAACAATGTCCTTGATTTCAAAACAAGAATAACAAATAACACTTTTTTAAAATGTGACATTTTATTTCATTATTCATTTACCGAAATAACTAAGCCTATAATCTGTAACTGTATAGTAAATTCCCCATTGTTATTTCCTTCCTGCGGGCGTGCGTCGTAATCATGGTAACGACAACAGCGGAAGATATCGTTTCCCTAAAATGTTTTATCTTTCTGCATATCTGTTTAACGTGTTTCGCTTCGTAAAAAGCGCACTAATGAAAGCTCAGCCTAAAATACTACTTAAACTACAGCCTAAAATACAGGATTCGGAGTACTATGTGGCGAGGATCACTCACGTTATGGTCATAAATGAGAGAGGGGCATGAAGTCCTTGATATACCTGTTTTAAAGTGCAAACTATTAGTGATATCTTTCTTAATTTTTGAAAAAAATATCATATGTACATATGTGGTCGAGGCAGCAGTATTTCACCATTGGTCGTATAAGTGTAGTCTCATCCCACGAATGTGCAACTCCTCCTCATTTTGGTGAAGAGAACACACCGGCTGCCAATGAGCCTACTAATCGTTAAAATCTTTCCTATCCGCTTTTTGCTGTAGAGTTCTATTGTGTATAAATATATATATAAAACTGCAAAAAAATTATAAAATGCCTTGAAAAATGAAAATCAAAACTAAAATTTATGTTTAACTTTTATATTACTGTATCCCTAAACTTTCTCGAGCTCACGTGGATCCCTCTAGTCTGCATCAAGTAAACTTACGCAATTTTCTTATTTTTGCTCACTTTATTTAATCCTGATGAGGAGGTAGATGGTTTTGAACCATAGGCACTCCGTAATTTAAAATCATTGGCATTGGAACATACCGGGAAACTGCCTGAAAGTCTCCCACTCCTCTTATCCTACCACCATATCACTCGACAGGACTTGAGGCTCTCTAGTATTTTAAGTGCACCCATGCCATACAGACATTTAATGCTTATAAGGCATCCATAGCTTTTTTTGGATTCGAATCCGGTCCTGTTGGTACGACACAGCGTCGTTAATCACTATACAGATCGGGGAGGGAGAAGCAAAATTTTACCACCCTCGAAATGAGCTGATAATGAAAACTTGCTTCCTCGCGGGAAGTAATAAATAAATCGGTGTATATTACTTACCACAGGAAATCGCTTGGCGCTTGTTGTTCTGTAGCGGAAAGGATTGGATTATAGTAGTAAATCATACAAGGGCTATCTACCTAAGCAGAAGGATGCTTTTGTGGAGGACGGAAACGATCCATAAACAGTTTCGTTTGGAAAATAAAAATCCTCATAATTATAGCATGTTAAAATCAGAATTTGTAGTCCAAAGGGGCTTTGTCCCTGAAGGACTATTGTTTTCGTTTTGCGATTTTGCGTTGGAAACATTAAAAGTCTGAATCACCTTTCAAACTGTTGCCACCAACTCTTGCAGCCCTGTATTATATTTAAAGAAATTAAATAATGAAGAATGGGCATAAGTGTATGCATATTTCTCCAAATGAGATAAAACAACGGTACCTACAACCATCTAGTTTTGAATAACGTACGTTTCCACCCAAATATCCGCATCTGGAAGCCCAAATTTGGAATTTGTTTTATTATCTATTTCATATTTCGTAAAACTTTAACGAATTTTTGATGAACAAACTCAAAGGATTTAAAAGCGAGCAATGGCAACGGGAAAGAAAAAAAAAAAAACTTTTTATCTAAAGCGTGCGGAACTGTGTATGGAAATTCTAAAGATATACTCATTTTAAAATTATTTTGCGCTATTGCTGTTGAACTGAATTTTTTTGGTTTAAGTGCGAAGAACATGATATTTAATAAATAAAGGTAAAACACAAAACGTTAAAAAACGCCCCTTTGGACGTAATTACGTAATTTAAAATCTGAAACCTTCCGTTTTTTTTTTTTTAAATATTTTATAGTAAGTGATTTTAGCGAATTGTGATGTAGCGGGCTTCTTATTCAGAACTTTGTTAGTATGGTTCTAATGTGGCTGCCGGAATCTTCTAAAAACATTTCATATTCGAAAAATATAATACACTTAAATAAATAGGGTATAATAACTTTCGGGGGGGACTAACTTGTTTTGGCCTGTTCGTCAAGTAACCTTTTTTTTTCCCCCTTTGAGGCCGGGGAGGTTTACTTTATATTTAATTAACATAGATTTCGAATTATTATCGATTACGTTTTTATGACGACTTGATGTACGAATTTAGTGTACATTTAGAAGTTCAGCCTTAAATAGCGAAGTTATTTCTCCAACAGTTTTTAGAACTCGGAATTACATAACAAACCTTCTCTTTGCAACAGCCTCAATTCAAGTGGGGGAAAATAAACGGAGATCATCCTGCTCCGTCAGGCAACGACACCTGAATTTAGGAATGAAGTCGACGGCAAGAAAATGGGCGTGTCG
>KK117287.1:598411-612767 GCA_000611955.2 Stegodyphus mimosarum | reverse complement strand
CCATCCTGACGCGATAAAAAGAACAACAATAATGATAATGTCGCTAATAAAATAAAATGACGGCGTGTTCAGAGTTGGTTTTTAATGCGACAGCGGCGTACGCGAAACTGCCTCCCCCCCGCAAGTTCTTCACGCTGCGTATTATTTATTTATACATTTGCGTTAACCCTTAAGTACTCTGACCCTCCCCCCCGTCTGAACTCTTTGTATCTCTAAACCTCCTTTAATTATAAAACAGGCATCTGTCAGACAGCACAGTAAAAAAGATTATTTATTTGCGGATGGCAACGTATGCAGCATATACAGTGTATCAAATGTTTAAGTTCGTAATTGGTACTCCTAGGGACAGGAGTGGCCGTGCAAGGTTACGGTCAGAGTTAGCAAGGAAAATGCTTAATTTTAATCTCCTGCATTGTAATGTGAAAATTAAGTGCCTGTGCATGTAAACGCTTATGAATATTATCAATAAGCTTTCAGTGAGACACCTCGTTCAAAAATGTCAAAACATTCTTTTACATTTAATAACCAGATTTAATTTGCTTGTAATGTAAACGATTTCATTCTGAGCATTATGTAATGATTTCGGGGGTAATTCATAAAAATAACTACAGTTCATGACCCCCTCTCTGATATAGTCTGTGTGTTTATTTCACACTGTTATTTTTCCAGAATCAAGTATGTAAGATTCTTACGTTAATTAACCGATTATTATGATTATGATCTTTATTATAACTTCTTCCTTCTGTATCTCTCGACAGAACATAAATTAAATTTAAGAGTATATAAACCTGAGGTATATAAGAGTAAGTAATATAAGCTAAGTATATAAGAGTATAAAGAAGCTTCTCGCATTCCGTAATGCGCAAATAGAATTCGTCAGCTCTATCTAATTGGGATTATTTTGGCTTTTGGATTCACTCGCTAGCTAATATTTTAGACTCACGCGCTGGTAAAATATTGAGCCAGCTTATAGTTTATTTACGCGCGTCTGAATTTCGATGACTGTCATTGCTTAATTTACATCGTCACAAGTCATGCTTTGTCTGTAACAAAAATCGTGACTTTTTATGTTCAAAGTTCAGGTTAAATAAAAAGGTTATTTAAAATTTCTCCTATACAGGACTTAACTTTAGGTTCTAGATTAACAGAAACCTTACGAGTATTTTGAAAGCATTTGCGCCCACATAGAAATCAAATGTTCAAGAAGATAATGTCCTATATCGTCGAAGTTGAAAAATCACATGGCTTCCTTGTACGGCCTATTAAATTATACATATTTTTTGCTGCATTTCATTTAAATTTATTTCTCCGAATTTCATTAGAAATATATTTCTTATTGAATTAATTCCGGTCTCACTTCGTGGGAAGAAAAAAATACATAAAAACTCAAAACATCTTCATTAAAAATTGTAAAAAAAAAAAAAAAAAAAAAAAAAAAAAAAAAAAAAACCCTAGAACCTCAAATAGAGTTAAAAACCGTTAAAAAACAATTTTTGCAATCAAAATTAGAGTTTAAATTAATTAAAATTAGGCAGGTAAATTTTTCGGTGCACAAAACTTTGGGCCCCATTCGGCAAGAAGACACTAAAGTTGGTGCAAAAATTGACTTAATTCACTATGCTACTAAGTTTCAAATTTAAACAAATGGTGGCTTCGTTAGGCTTAGTGGAACTGAAGCAACTTTTAAATTGTTGATAATTCTTCAACTTGTAGAGACATGAGGTATTTTTGAAGAAGAATGAAAAATGAGCAACGCCTTCGCCGGGCTTTGAACGACGGACCTCTCGGTTACGCGCCGAGTGTGCTGACCACTACACCACGAAGGCATGCGAAGAAGGTGGGAGAAATACCTTATAAACTATTGCATGCACATTAACTAAAGACATAAAAACCTTAACCAGAACATAAAAGCAATGTAATTCAATCACATTTAAAGCAAAAAATGCACAGTTTACCAATATATAAGAATAAAAATCTTAGGTCACCGAGCCGAGTAACAAAGTGGGTATATATATATACATACATTTACATATTTTTGCAATCGCAACCCGAAAGGGTGGTGCACATTTACATGTTATAGCAGTCTCACATAATGTTAACATTTTTATATTTATATTTACCTGTAACTGCATTTTTATCTAGATGTCTATCATTGTCTACAAGTAGTGTGCCTTCACCTTATGTAATAGAATACTATGATTAATTGTAATACAAATTGCAATGATGTTTCTACATTGAAAACATGTTCTTTCTTCAAGAGCTTTGTATGCTCATGTCATTTCACTAGTAGTATCATCTCATTCTTAACTTCAAAATGTGTTTTATGTAACCCAGAATTATATCGGGAATTGAAATGTGCATTTTTATTGTCTACGGTAATGTGCATTTTTATTGTCTACAATAGTGTGCATTCATATTACATAGCAGATACCCTTGTCAGGACTGAGTTTTTGGTGCATATTCTTGGCGAACATCTTCGTGAAAACTTTGTCCTGATCTTGAACAGGGAGCTGAATGCAGCTTTGTTCTGTGGTAGAAAACTGTGGTCAAGTGGTAGAAGAACTGCACTTCAGAAGGATTTAAAATGCTCTTTTATTAAACCACAATTATATACAGCCATTTCCCAACTCGGAAGAGATACAGAAAATAATGACCGCCACTTGGGTCTAAACTGAACAATCAGATAATTTAAACTAAAGCTAATTAGAAATTAAGTAGTCGTTGCTCACAGAGCTATAAACGTGAGGTTGGCCTCTATGCTAAAGGGTGGGTAGGAAGATTTAACTAATACTAACGCACTTAGATTTACTTCAATAAGTAATAGCGTAACAGCGCTACGGCTTAGAATTTAAATACTAGCTGGTCAGGCGAACGTCGAACAGAGTAGCAGTGGTCTGAGACTAAAAGCTCTCTCACACCAAGAGGCTCCTACCTACCGTTTAAATAGAACTTGGCTCCACTTCAAATTAGCATAAAGCTGAAACGCGCAGTTATTCTAACGGGAAGTTGAAATAAGAACAGATAGAAAAAGGCAAATTAAAATAAAACTTTCTTAGTTTAAACTAAAACCTTACACCCTGTCTCCACTTTATGTATTGCATTACTCTGTTTATTAGTAGTATAAAACTTTAATAATGTCTCTTTGCTGAAAAATTGTACGTTCTTCAAGAGCTTTGTTTGCTCATGTTTATTATTATTATTTATTAGTAACACACTAATGCTGTCTGTACTGTCATCCCAGCCCTTGGTTTGGTCTGAAGTAGTTGAACTCCGATGAGTAGGTGGAAATCCCGTATGGAGAATAACCTTGGTCGGGAGCCTACTCAACGGCGAGTAGTAGTAGTAGTAGCAGTCCCACATACAAATTTTCAGTGTTCTGAGTCATGCGAGACTACTCGTTTTTGAATTATTCGAGATAAATACGTATATACGTACGTAGGTACAGACATTATGAAATAAATATATTCTGAATCAATTTTAAATCCATTTCACAATCAGTTTTATGAAAAAGAGTCTTTTATTCTGTTCGTATATACAAACGTAAAGCAAAAATATCCTTAAAATGGAATTGAGAACGGTCGAAATGGATATTTCCGTTGAAATACGATACCTAACATTTTTCGCGGTTACAATACTTCCTTTACTCCAACGAGGAAGTAATGAGAGATTTATTTTTAATAACTTCGAGCGTAGGCTGATTTTACTAAGCGGATTTGTCGCTCTGGTAAAATAAAAAGTATTGCAGCTCGAGAGAAATACTCATTCCAAACCTCCAATGCAAGCGAATCAATACAATCCTTTGCAAGAAGTACACAAGTCTCCATGTAGTATTCATTAACAATGCCTTCATATCAAAGCTTTTTCCCTTCTTCTTTATTTGGTAGTGCTACTTTAAAAGCTCATAAGCTTTTATATTCCATCTCTCTAATTTCTAGAGAACTCTTTCTTAAACTAGAAGGGTAATAATCTTAGTTGCTTAGTTTTAAATTGTTTTAATTAGATTTAAATTTTTTTAATGAAGTTACAATTTGCAATTTTTTAAAAGTTTATATGATTTTTCATATTTTTTTAATATTTAAAATATTACAGTTTTGAAATTTTAATGATAAATTCATCCATTATAATGTTAGACTGCAACTTGTAATCATCATATTGTAATTTGATGTTCTTTTAAGGGGACGAGGAAGGAGACTAGAAGTAATTTTCAAACGGTAAAAACCTCGTGTTCTTACTTTTGAGCGATTCATAATTATCATTCTAGAGCCAAAGAAATCTGAAATATTTCCGATTATCTTTGGCAATGAATATCGTGAGAAATGCCCTTTCTATATCAGCTGAAAGAACGATATTATGTTTTTGAAATTAAAGAGTAATATACAATTATTGATTACTGAAACAAAACTACCATATTGAAATAATTTTTAATAATAATAATAGTAAAATGTGAAGGCTTTTAAGTTTTATATTAAGCCTAAAGGGTACTTTTTTTTAAAGTTTTGTGTGTTACCTTTATATATTAAATACCATGTACTTCGCACTTAAACCATAAAATTCAATCAAACAGCAATATCACAAAATATTTAAAAGAGTATATATTTAGAATTTCTGATACACAGTCTCGCGCGCTGAAGATAATTTTTTTTCGTACAGTGTTGCCATTGCTCGCTTTGAAATCATTGCGTTTCTTAACCAAAAACTCAAATACTTTACAAAATAGGCAACAGATAATAAAACAAAGTTGAGCTTCCAGATGCCCATATTCTGGTGGAGACGTACGTTATTCAAAATTGAATGGTTTTAGGTGCCATTGTTTTAACACAATGCGAGAAACATATATACATTTATAAAGATTCTTCGCTGTTTAATTTCTTCAAATATAATACAGGGCTCTAATATTTTGTGGCAACTATTTGAAAAGTGATTCACCATTTATAGTGAATCGACGCAAAATGCCAAAACGAAATTAATAGCCCTTCAGAGCTAACTTTCCTTTGGGCTAATAATTTTTTAGAACTGAAATAAAACTAAATTATCTCTCTTATTAAATAATAATGAAACGTGTTTGCATGTATGTATGTGTGTATGATTTTTTTTCGCACTGTGAAAAAATTGCGGACGCTAGAGATAACAAATTTTGAACACACATAATCCTCTACCCGAACACGGGTACCTCAAGCTTCAATTTTGAATTTCGAACTCCTTTTTTTTAATTATTTTATTTTTTTGCAAACTTAATAAACTGTTTGAAAGCGCGGTGTTGCCACTCGGCAGAGCTTAGGACATTTCTTTATGCTTCAAATTTAATCACAAATCTCAGCAATTTTATGCTGCCACTCGAGAAAACATAAAATATTTCTGTAACAAATTTGATTAACAAAGTGGGAGATTTAAAAGAAATGTGTTACCACTGCTCGAAATATATTACTTTTATCTTTCCCCCGCCAGTGTGTTGCCAAGGGCTATAAATGACATATGTGCAGTAGAATAACACCTCTCCGAAAATTTTGGGAAAGATTTCATTAGAAAGTTTCTAAAAACTTTTTAATTTACATTTTGACATTAATACAAATTTTTAATACGATTTCTACATATGATTAGAGATAAAAAGAACTCTCTTGAATGTTCAGGTGAAATATGTTAACGAATAGGGTTTTGGTTATTGAGTTAAATATTCCTGTCAATTTTTGTCAACTTTTATAATTTTGCTTTTTTTATAACGAAAACAAAGCGTTCCCAAAGTATAGGAGTCGGGAGGCCATATTAAAAGTTACACTCACGTTTGTGAAAATTGCAACACCAAGAAGGAATCGTCATAATTGAATGCAATTTAATACACAGTTGAGTGGTAGTGGTACAAATAAATGATTAAATGTTCAAAGCAAACAAACAAGAACAAGAGATCAGAATCAGTATTTTGTGTGGCCACCACGCGCCGCAATAAGTGCTGCTACACGACGTGGCATGGAGTCAAACAAAGTTTGAATGTCTGACTGAGGAAGAGCATTCCATATCGTTTGTACGCGTACCCAAAGTTCGTCTGCAGACGCAACAGGACGAGGATCACGAGCAAGACGCCGACCAATGACATCCCACACATGTTCAATTGGCGACATATCCGGGGAACACGCAGGCCAAGGAAGAAGCTGTACCTGCTGCGCTGCAAAGAAGGATTTAACAATCCGAGCAGTATGAGGGCGGGCATTGTCCTGTTGAAATACAGCGCCTGGCAAGCTTTGAAGGAAGGGAACAGCTTCGGGCTGTAGAACTTCACGGATATACCGGTTGCTGTTCAGATTGCCCACAATTCGTAGCAATTGAGATCGTCTATGATATGCTATGGCGCCCCAGACCATAACTCCGGGTGTTCGTCCACTGTGGCGTTCGATAATGCACTCCGGAAGGTGGCGTTCACCGGCATAGCGTCTGACACGAATGCGGCCATCATGGTACCACAAATTAAAGCGGGATTCGTCAGAAAACACGACATGCTGCCAATCAGCACGCCAGTCTCTATGCTGATTGGCCCATTGTAGCCGCAGGCGGCGATGGTCGTGCGTTAGGGGGATCCTGTATAAAGGAGTCCGTGCGCGCAGTCCACACTGCAGCAGACGTCTACGAATTGATGAAGCACACAATGAAACACCTGTAGCTATTGACCACAGTGCTGCCAATTGTCTAGAGGAAGCTGTACGGTCCGTCCGCGCCATGCGGACCAGGTGTCTATCATCGCGAGCTGACGTCACATTTCGGGGTCCACTCCCGGATTTCCGAGTTGTCCGACACTCGTCCGTCCACTGCTTCCAAACGCGCATCACTGTGCTGCTGTTACGCTGCACACGAGAGGCTACTGCACGATACGACAATCCAGCTTCACGAAGGCCGATGATTCTCCCTCGTTCAAACTCTGTAAGTTGTTCAAATCTCGCTCTCTTTCGTCGACGAGGCATAAGTACAGATTGAGTTAACGTTTACCACTAGCAGATAACCACCGATAACCATACACGCCTCGCTACAGCCGTCTATTTATTCGGATCCATCAGCCGTTCAGAGGGCGCTGCTCAGCATACGCATGCGCTACGGATTTGCAATTCTAATCATTTGCATATCATGCGCTACTTTGCATTTCCTGAAAATTTCAGCTCACTCGCGTAAGTCCTTCATGGTGTTGCAATTTTCACAAACGTGAGTGTAGATCTCGTTGTTTGCCAAAACGTAATTTTTAAAAAAAATTATGATTGCTAAAACATGAATGTTTGCGTCATTTAAAACACTCCTGTAATTCGAAGTATGTGACTACGACAAACGATTGCGAAAATAATGGGCGAATAAGAGCTTTATATATGTATATATACTTTTGGAACATACTACTGCAATAAAAGGGGAGATGAGGCAACTAAATACTATAACAGTCCCACATACAAAACTTCAACGTACTACGGCTGATAGTTTTTGAGTTATGCGAGATACATACTTAAGTACGTACGTACAAGGTGTTACGAAAAAGTGCATTTTGAATCTATTTTACAATCCGTTTCGTAAAAAAGAGTTTTTTTATTCTGTTCGTACGTACAGCCATCATGGGAAAAAAAAAACTCGGTGAAATACGGTATCCGAAATTATTTTTGAGTTTATAAACATGCAAGACGCTAACATCAATCGAATAATCAATTAAACATCCAATAAAATCAATTTACATTAAGCAATTTTTATAGCGAGATTTAAGCTACGTAAACTACATTTCTCTTTTATGCATGGAAAGGTTCAAACTTAAAAAAGTGCACTGTCAAGGCTGAGCGATCCATTCTTTAAGTGATTTCCCTTTAATTTCCCCTCAACGATCCCTCACCTCTTCGCCCTGGCAAAGGAGATTTCCTTTTCCAGTCACTGACTAATTAAATAGAGATAATTAAAAGCTATACATTTCTCTTGCCCTCTGCGCCACCATGTCACTTGGATTTTCGTGTGCCTGTAACCAAAGTAAGGGGTTCTCCACAAATTAAATACTTTTCTGTTACTTCAAGAATAAATGTTTTGAAATCTGTATCTATTTGCTTGCAATAATTTTAGTGGCAAGTGTCACTGTTGCTTATCCAGAATGTGCTAGTTGTTGCAATATCAAAATCTTAGTTAAAGAATGATGAGTACACGTACCCGTGTAAAACATGAAATATTTTCTTCGCCGAAACTTAAGATCCCACCGATTCTGGTTATACATGAAAACATCCTCATGATCTCTGATTATCTGAACTGCAGATATCTGGGTAATTTGGTATGTATTTACCTTGAAAAAATGGACAGTGCGGCTATTTGAAAGAAATATTACTTGCAAGCCTCATACAAAGCGAACTAAGGAAATGAATACGTAATTTGGTTTTGAAGTCTTTCTTCAAGGGCGAAACTTTCCACTTGGCTATAATTTATAATGAAATGAATACAAATTTTTCTTTTGTACCCTGTTAGGCTCTTATCAGACATCCATTTGCTTTGGAGAAGCAACTGTTTCAACCCATTTTTCTAACTAACTGCTTTACCACTGAAAGAAAGATGAACGATTTTTTCCTTCCTTTTGCAAAAAGGTATAAGATGTTCGTTTTCAACAATCAATTAACTATCAGCATCGAATCCTTCACATTCAACCGTCATTTGTAATGAAGAATTAGTTTCCTTTTTACATGGTAATTTAAAAGTGATCCGTAGTAATTGGGTGTTTTATATGATGTGAAGGAAAAATGAATAAATAAATAAATAAAAATATTCGAAAGAACACATTTTTGAGAGACCTTTATTGCCCACCAGCGGCAAAGCAATAAAATCGCTGAACGCTGATAATTCGACTTGGGTTCGATTCCAGACGAACGTGTTTCTTCACGTGTAACGTGGATACAAGACAGTTTCCTTTAGAAAGTCCTTCACGAATGTATCCTTCACTTAGGCAAGTAGCCGTAGCGCGCCTTGCCATAATCAAATAAACCAAACCAGCGCAAACCATCTGTCGTGTTATCTGGCACCGCTAGTTCCTATTAAGTTTTGTTTGTCCGATTATGGCAAAGTACGGATAGATAGGTTAGGTTATTCAATTATAGCAAAGCACACGAGGGCTATCTGCCTAAGGGGAGGGATGCCTTCGTGGAGGACTTTCTAAGGGAAACTGACTCGTATACACGTTACACATGGGGAAAACCACGAAAACGCCCATGCAGTCAGCCCGTTCGCGGGATTCGAATCTCGGACCGAACTACCAGTGTTCAGCGTCTTTACCGCTCGGCCGCTGGTGGGCTGGCAAAGTACGAGAGGGCGATCTAGATTCTATATAAGCTTATACCCTATCTAAATTTTGTACTGATCAGTATTCTGTAGAAAGCAATAACTCGATTAAAGGAAAGTGTCAAGGTGATTTGATATTTTAGATTATGGTAATGAGCACAGAGGCTACTTGCTTAAGGAATGCCTTTGTGGATGATTTTCGAAGAGAATTGCTCTCAATATTACACATACGAAAAACTTCAAACCATTCATGCAGCCAGCCCGTTCGTCAGGATTTGAATCCGAGGTGACCTATGTTTGTTCAGCACGTTACCGCTCGTCTGCTAAGGAGCTATCTCGTGTTACATGCATCGTTTTATGTTCTATATGTTCAATTACTGCATTAATCTTTAAAGTTAATCGGAAGTGTTTAGATAGAAATCGCTTTAGGTATTACTGGAATCAACGTACGAAGATTAAAATGCGATTTTATAAAATTTTAAGATTATCATATTTTAAAAATTTTAAAATATTTCCTTAACTTTTTTAAACTTTAATTTTTCAGAGATATTATACTGTAATTTTCAGCTTTCAGATTGTCAAGTTATATTTTTTTTCCCTTTAAACAGGGGAAGATTAAATCTCCCGTTAATTTATTTGCATGTTTCTCGTTTTTTAAAAGTTTAAATAGAAAAAAAGGTGGATATTATAGATTTTTAAGTCATTGAATTAATCTGTTTAGATGTGTATGATCGTAGACTGATCCACAATATGATACAAATACGAATCCTAGAAATATTAACACATAAGCAATTACGCACTGAATATAGAATATGTGTATGTTTTCATTTAATTTTAATTGAATACAATCAGGTTGTAGAGACATTAGGTATTTTAACGAAGCAGGAGATCTGAAAAATTAGCAACGCCTTCGCCGGGAATCGAACCACGGACCTCTCGGTTACGCGTCGAGCATGCAGACCACTACACCACGAAGGCATGTGAAGAAGGCGGGAGAAATACCTTATATACTCCCCCTTTCAAAGGGCGACTGGGATTTTGGGGACCCAATCGCCAAATTGCGGTGATGGAGAATCATCATGCACCACCTTTTTAGTTCGGGCGGCAGTGTAGAGACATTAGGTATTTTAACGAAGCAGGAGATCTGAAAAATTAGCAACGCCTTCGCCGGGAATCGAACGACGGACCTCTCGGTTACGCGTCGAGCATGCAGACCACTACACCACGAAGGCATGCGAAGAAGGCGGGAGAAATACCTTATAAGGTTATGTATATTTTTGCTTACATTAAAAATATTATTTATTTAATTTTGATATAAAAAGAAGATTATATTTTTATATATAAAGCACAAGTAAGTAAAAATTAATTTCATTGCTTTAACTTAACTGAAATGGGTTGTGCGTTTACGCATTTTATATTTTATTTTACGAAAGTTTAAAATATTTCTTTTTAATTGAGTGGTCTTTTTGAAATAAAACAGTCAAGCAAGCAAAATAATATTCCAAAATTTGAACTACAATTAAAAATCATATTGTAGACTATCCAGGATATTCTTATTCCAATTATCTAGGTTTTCCTGAATGGCTGATTTTCTTGAATTATATCCTGAATGGCTGTGATCTAAGATAGCTGGAATATTTGGAGTTCTTCATAAAATATCTAGAAAATGTACAGATATTTATTCAATTAAAACTGGAAGTAAAGAAATTATCTTATCTGCTCTTAATTTAATTTAGCTTTTTTTTAATAAAAACTATTTTATTCTATTGTTATGAATAAATAATCCCAATTCTGCCGTTCAGCAAAAACGCAGAGTTAGAACGACATGCTTTCCTGCTCTCTGAACTCACTTGCTGCAGAACCCCTTGTACAGGAAAAGTAACAGAGATCCGAGTGCGCTTTTTTCCTGTTTTATATGCGTGTATTGGATTTATCAGAAAGCCTTTATATGTAACATTAAAAATCCTTTAAAGACTTTGAGTAAATTAAGCAGAGGACAGGACAATCCAAAATCTTTCGATAAAAATTAACCCTTAAAAAAAAAAAAAAAAAAAAAAAAAAAACTTTTAGATTTTGTATTAAGCCCAAAGGGACATTTTTTCTAACATATTATGTGTTACCTTTATTTATTAACTACCATGTTCTTCGCACTTAAACCACATAAAATTCAATTGAACAGCAATATCACAAAATATTTAAAAACAGCATATCTTTAGAATTTCTGATACCCAGTCTCGTGCGCTGGAGATATTTTATATTATGTGTTACCTTTATTTATTAACTACCATGTTCTTCGCACTTAAACCACATAAAATTCAATTGAACAGCAATATCACAAAATATTTAAAAACAGCATATCTTTAGAATTTCTGATACACAGTCTCGTGCGCTGGAGATATTTTTTTTCCCCGTACAGTGTTACCATTGCTCGCCTTGAAATCGCTGGGAATCGAAAATTCATTAAAGTTTTACAAAATGTGAAATAGATAATTTCAAATTTGGACTTCCAGATGGCCATATTCGAGTGGAAGACTACGTTATTTAAAATTTATGCCTCTAGGTACCTTTGTTTTTCACAATGGAAGAAACATGCGTACATTCATGCAGATTCTTCATCATTTAATTTCTTTAAATATATTGCAGGGCTCTAATATTTGGCGACAACAATTTGAAAAGCAGAATGTTGTTTTATAGTGGACGACGCAAAATGCCAAAACGAAATTAATAGCCCTCCTAGGTAAATTGCCCTTTTGGGCTAAAAATCGTTTTTTAAAGTTCCAAAAATATTTCATTAAAAACTCAAAAAATTTTAAAATTTGGTGTTGGCAGCACATGATCTTCCACCAACTCTATGTTTTGAATAACAACGAGCATTAAGTATACCATCAGGTTCGGCTGATCGTTTATAAAATAAATTCCAGTTTGTTGGTAAAGTAAATAGAAAGGTCTGGATCTTTATGGATTATATTTTATCAGGTATTATTCGCCATGCGTGAAATCTTTTTTTATAAATTTATACCAAATTTATACCTATTTTTATAAATTTATATCATAATAAAATGTTTACGTAATTATTAATGTTATCATAATAAAATGTTTACGTGTTTTTAATATTAAATTTGAGAAATTTTGGATTACGCATAAAAGTAATGTGCTTTTTTCTACTAAAATCAGTTCATAGCTTTAAGTAAAGTATCATTTCCAGTTTCACATTATCAATTTTAACCAAATTCTGATATGTTATTCTTATTGATATAAAAGTTTTAAATAAAAAAAATGAAAAGTTATGGATGATATTTTAATATAGTTTTTCACTAAAAACTCTTGAGGACTTCGAAGTACAATACCACTTTCGGTTGCTCAGTTTTATCCGAAATGTAATCAACTCTTTACATGAAAGCTTAAATACAAAATTTTTGGAAAATAAATCCAATTTTCAAATTTACGCGAAGTGTAAGATCTTTGACCTGTTTCCGCTGGACCTTCCCCGTACCCATTTGCTAAAGTTGCCATTTGACAAAATATAAAATTATAATTTCTTTCTCAATTTGATAAATCTGTAATTATTGAATCAAAGGGCCAGTTTAAAAGCAATAAACCCATTTCTTAATTACAAATAACTTTATTTTTAAAAAATAAAATTTAATAAATAAAGTTAATAAAGTTAAGAATAAATTTAATCAAGTTCTTTTAATAATATATCTAATTAATAATACAAATTAAAGCATATTCATAATACATGCAATGAATAAATGGTACCGTTTATGAATATTCGGAACGGAACTCTATTATTTTACGTATTAGCTGAATTTTCTAGCAACATTGGGTATACAATCGTCTGGCATTTTTTATAACTTCCACATAATTTGAAGAAAAAATTAAAATACATTTATCTTCAGGGTTAAAAACTGAAACAAGAAATAATTATTTTAAACAAATTAGCATTTGCACATTCAAACTGATTTCCGAGATTCTTCTGCACAAATGGAGAAGGAACTCAATCCATTTGTAAAATAACGGTAGTCAGTTTTGTCGAGATGCGCTTGTTTATTTCATGTTTTGGCAAAATCTTTTTGCAGTTTCTCGTTTTTGAAATATTACACAGCACACAAGCAAAAAAAAGTACATATAAATAAATAAATAGAAAAGAAAAAAGGACTCAGATTGTTTCCAATAAATAATAAAAGAGGAATGGCAGCGTTAATATGAGAGGGAAAATCTTAAAAAACATTTCTTCTCTAAAATGGGAATCCACATTTCCTGGCACGCTTCCAACACGAGTTCTGCGTAAGTGGACAGACTGCAGCAGAATTTTTTTAAATTTTAAGTCTTAAATAATATATGAATTTTCTTTCCAACAGAAACAAAACAATAATAATAATAACAATAATTGTATAATGTATTAAATAACTGGAATATTTCTGCTAGAAATGCAATTCCGCAGAATTAGGCCTACAATGTGATTGAGTACACTGGAAGACTCATGCTTAGAAATTATAGATTTTATCCAAAATAAAACAGTAAAAAGCTGATGTGTACACTACATGACTTCCTTGTACAGAAAATTAAAGTATAAGCATTTTTTCCTGCATTTCATTTAAGTTTATTGAATTAAACCTATTTTTTCGATAGCGCATAAACCAGAATAGAATAAATGCACTGTTTAAAACTCACTATATTTATTTACCATAGCTACACTCTGGCGCTGGGTTCACTTAACAGCGTTACATCTCATTCATTTTATAACTCAGAATCCACAAAAATTATATCATCTGAAGTATTCCCTAATAGTTACCAGATGTTCTATTCAAATACTATAATAAATCTAAAACGATGTATAAAAAAATGAAATAACTAAAAAAGAAACAGTTTTTCACAGATGATTCAGCGCCGCTTACTTAATGCGCATGTGCTACTCGTAAACATTCTCCTTTGTCCGAGACAGACTGGCGCTAGTATTTGCTGCTAATACGAAACAGTTATTTACTCGAATTTCATTAGAGGTATATTTCTCATTCAATTAATTCAGTTTTCACTTCGCGGCAAGGCAAAAATACAGAAAAACATAGAACACCAGGTACAGTTAAAACAA
>KK117287.1:569905-596026 GCA_000611955.2 Stegodyphus mimosarum | reverse complement strand
TTTTTTTTTTTTTTTTTTTTTTTTTTTTTTTTAAGGAACTCTCGTTCAAAATTTCATTATCATTGTTCGTTTTGTTTCCACAAATACATATGCTAATGACATGTGTAAAATAATTAAAAGGTTATTTGGTAAATTAACACTGCATGAAAACAAAGAAATTTATACCTTTTTTTTTTGGTAGAATAATGCTAGGTTTTGGACTGAAATTACTTCTATTGAAACTAATGTTAAGCTCTTCCTGTATAATATATGAGTCACAGTTTTCAGCCCACAGGGGCAATTTGTTCAGAAGGTCTATAAATTTCGTTTTGACATTTTACGTCGATTCAGTATAAATGGTGAATCACTTTTGAAATTGTTGCCACCAAATGTTAGAGAACTGCATTATATTTAATGAAATTAACTAATGAAGAATCTGCATGAATGTATGTATGTTTCTCACACTGAAAAAACAAGGATACCTAGAGACACCAGATTTTGAATAACGTAGTCCTCCACTCGAATATGAACATCTGGAAGCCCAAATTTGGAATTTTAATTTGTTTTAATATTTATTTCATAATTTTTGAAACTTTATTGAAGTTTATGGTTTAAGTGCGAAGAAAATGATATTTAAGAAATAAAGGCAACACACAAAACGTTTAAAAAGTGTCTTTTTGGGCGTAACATAAAATATGAAAGCTTTCAGATTTTTTGTTTTTATTTTTGCCCATTTTTTTAGCTGCTAAGTATTTAGTTTTAGTTTACGAATAAAAAAAAAAGAAATTACTTTTATATAAAACATGCTAGAAAAAATATCTACATCTAAACAGAAAATTATACGCATTTTTCGAGTTTTAGAAAGCACGGGGGGAGGGGGAGATGATCTTCTAGCAATACTGAAATGGTTGCATGGGTAAAAAAAGAATAACTGTTCTAAAGTGAATATGGAGTGTCAATTTACAAAAACGAAATATATCTCTACTTGATTAAATGGAAACTGTTAAAGCTAAGTTATTTATTATTTATAACACGTTCAAAAAATTGCTATATATATGACCTTATTATAGCCTTCGGATATTCTAAAATTATTTTGACGAAAAATAATCGTAATGTACTTTAATTAGTCTAACTACTTCAATTATTCCAAAATATCATGCAAAAATCACATATTTAATTGATCTGTTAATTATTAAAGAAAAATAATTAACTGAGAGTAGAATTTTAAAAAATATAGAATCTAGAATATAAACTACAAAGGCCATCGGATACTTACAATCAAATTGTAGTAATTTTATGGAATTTAATTTCAGTTATTTAATGTTGCAGTTGTGGAATGTACATCCACTCAGTTTAGAACGAGTCTGTTTGAACATGAATGCTAACAGGCCTTGTCGTTAAGATCGCAGTTTCGACTTTAATATTTAGGCTAAAAATCTCATTCGGTGATAGTAGTCTGAATGTGAGAAAAAGGAAAATAAATTATTATTATTATTTAACTTGTGAATAAATTAACCATAGAACTGGAAAGCAGAATGCAAGCAAAAAACCTGCAAATACATCTCCCTTATTGCGCAAAATTTCATTAGGGGAGGGAAATTGTCTAGCATTTCAAAATTTTGTGTGACCCGGTGGATTAGCATAAATGTAGTAGCTCGCCGTCGCTTTTGCCATAGTTTTCAACATGCATATTGTAAATACAAATAAGTTTTCCTTAAAAAGTCCTCCACGAAAGCATCCCTATCTTGTTCGGCAGTCAGCTGTCGTACTGTACTTTGCCATGAACGATTAAACAAACATATGAATTCACCTAGTTTTTCCCCCGAATTCTGATTGGCTGATTGCTCGATTAGGTCAGGTTAGCTCTTTTGGCTGAATATGATAGAGCACATTAGAGCTATTTGTTTATGACAGAGATATTTCTGTGGAGGACTGTCTAAAGGAAATCGGATCGCATCCAGTTGTACATAACAAAAATCAGAAAAAAACAACCATGTATTCAGCCCGTTCGCTTGGGATCGAATTCGATACGATCACTTTCAACTTTCAGCAGCCACTTGGCGAATGGCAAGAGGCTGCTTGGTCGAATTTTTTGTAATTTTTCCCTCACTCAAAATCTAGTTTCCTTAGAAATTCTTCGCGAAAATATCTTGCCTTTAAAATTCAAAGTATTATAGCTATTTAATTGCATTAAACGACAAAAGTTGCCTTAGAGTTTCACAGCAACTTGTTACTAAACTTAGTGCTATTAAATGATTTATAATCCATTTAGCTTTCATCTTATTCATAAAAATAAGTTATCTCAACGTTGTCATAAATCCTTTTATTATAAATATGGCATTTTTCAGTTCCTTTTAATTCGGAGAAGCTGAAACTTGACAAATTAGCAAACATTATAGCTTTTCTTCTCTTAAAACAAGCTCCTTGTAATTAATTGCGGCACTTCTTACAGTTTACTTCAAAGATCAAAAGCAAACCTAGATGAAATATTTCTTTCATTACCATTTCTTATTTCTCTTGAATTTGCCTGATTAAATAGAGGCTCATTTTGATGCAAATTCGGTGTCACTGCTCGAAAGAAAAGTAATATATAGTAAGGTCATGTTTTAAATAGTAAACAGGTTTAAGATTAATTTCTGAATAAAGCAGAAGCGTTATTTTTTATAATAGACTGCTATACAGTGTCTGGAAAAGAGATTTCTAGAAAAGCTAACACAGTTGTGAAAACTAAAAAAAATAATTTTTGAAGATGGAAAGACTGCTTCAGAGAATTTTTTACACTCATAAAAGATAAATATTTTCCCAGAGAAACAAACCAAAATAATTTATTAGAGAAAGCGTAGGAAAAAAAGATATCGCTTTAAGAAGAAATGTATTTTTAGTAAGGAATATATGCCTAGAATTTTAACAGGAAATAAAATAATTAAGAGGAAAAAAATTAAAAAGAAAATTAATCTGATTCAGATTTTAATGATTTAAAGACTCAATATTTAATTAAGTTAAATTCGTTTTGTTTGTAGAGATTGTTCATAGCTATGGCCCAGATGAAATAGCGAAACATTTTACAGGATCTTAAATGAATACGCATTTAGACTGACAAGGGAATGTTATATGTTTTCTATACATTTAAAAAGCAAAAAAAATATTATTTAATATTTTTAATTATATATAACACGGAATTAAATGTCAAATTATTTTTATTAAAATCAATCAGATTCAAAAAGTAAAATAATAATAATAATAGTAGTAGTAATAGTAATATTTTTAAGAACTGCATCTATCGCTTTTAAATAGTTTAGTTTATTAATTAAAAACATAAATCTTAAATATAAAAGAATAATATTTTATGTTTTTTCGAATGGCAACAGACCCGAATGGAAAATGCAACAAGACATTAAAGTGAAAAAATATATAACGTGATTCTATAAAAATATTAGTGTTTTTAATCTGATATATCCTGAATTGCATGGAATTTTATTTAATTGAAGCAGATTCAAATGTAGAAAAAGTACTATTTATTCTTCAGAACTACATCTATTGCTTTTAACAGACAGATTAAATTTGAAAAAAGCTGATTTCCACATCACATGACTTCCTTGTACGGAATATTAAGTTATACGCATTTTTTCCTACATTTTACTTAGACATATTGAATTGAATGAAATCTACTTCGTCGATAGCACATAAACCACAATAGAATAAAAGCACTAAAAAACTTTACTACATTTATTTACCATAGCCGCACTCTGGCGCTAGATCCACTTAACAGCTTTACATCTCATTCATTTTATAACTCAGAATGCACAAAATGATATCATCTGAAGAATTTCCTAATCAGATCACACGTTCTATTCAAATACTATAATAAATCTAAAACGATGTATAAAAAAAATTAAATAAATAAAAAAGAAACAGTTTTTCAGGGAAGATTCAGCGCCGCTTAATTAATGCGCATGCGCTGCTCGTAAACATTCTCCTCTGTCCGAGACAGACTGGCGACAATATTTACCGCTAATACGAAACACCTATTTCCTCAAAATTCATTAGAGATATATTTCTCATTGAATTAATTCAGTTTTTACTTCGCGGCAAGGCAAAAATACATAAAAACTCAAAATATTTTCATTAAAAATTGAAAGATATAGAAAAACATAAAATACGAAGTTTAGTTAAAACTATTAAAAAAACAATTTTTGCAGTTAAAATAAGAGTTTCTACGCAAAAGCAGGTAATTCGGCAGTTGGCAAGAAGGCAGCTTTTTCGGTGCACAGAACTGAAAGCTTCCTTTTGGTCCAACTAGGCAAAAAGACACTGAAAGTGCAGAAATAATTTTAAATCTGAACCCTTTCAGATTCATATTTTTTTTTTACAAAAATGCTTTTATAATTAAATAGCTGATAAAATTTTAAATATTTGTAAGCAACAAATCAATAAATATTTATAAGAAACAAATCAATAAATATTCAAAAGAGACAACTCAATGTTTATTTTGTATTATTTAATAATAGATTTTCAATTATATTTTGAGGCACGTAAAGCTGCTAATAATTTTTCTGATCACCATTTTTTCAATATAAAGTAGAAAACAGGAGAAAATTATCCAGAAATAAATTTTTTCTACATTTGATAAAGAGTAGCCTATCTTTAGTTGCTTCTGTATCATTTTAACTACTAATTTCAGCTGGTTTAAAATCTTTTTATAATATCATAAATATTTTTAGGTTATCTCAATATTATCGTCTGTTTTACATTTAAAAAATTAATATTCGTAGCTTCCTTTACCGATATCCTTAACATCAGCTACAGATGCAAACTTCATTGAAGAATTTTCTAAGTAAACTACATTTTTAAAGTAATTTTTAATTGTATTTTAAATATTTATCTCCCCTTCCATGCAGGGATTATAATATGCGTGGCACCCTAGTAAAGAAATCCGCTTCAGAGTGTTTGCATTTTCACAAAATTCAGTTTTGTTTATCACGTTTTGAGCGATTTCTTTACCCTAATGATAGCTGAGAGTTTTTATATCTTGATCTAAAGGTGTTTACGGAAGTTGTGTTTAAAAGAATAAAGAATTTAATGTCTTTGAGAACGACCTTAGAGGGATATACATCGCAATTATCCAACAGTACCTAATTGCTACTTGAGTATTTTTTTCATTTTTCACTTCGCTATCCCATTTCAAAAGAAGATCTGTAAAAATGTTAATTGTCGAGCATAAATTCTTTAATTTTTAGACTACTCTTAACACTCTTCTATTTTAATATTTGTTGTACCATTTGACATATTTAGAGTGATACGGTATTTTAATTGAAACGAGAAACATGAAAAAGCTGTTATGCTGCCACCGAGATTCTAACTTCAGACTTCCCGATCCCAAATGGAAGGCCTTCCAACTATGCCATGAAGATTCGTGGCGACGAAGGAGAAAATTATTTATATTCTTCTCCACTTAAAGGATGAATGGGAAGAGATGGAGCTAATGGCAAAATCTAGGTGACGAATTATCGTCCATCACATTTTAGTTAGCCGCCACTGTAGAGCATTTTTAGATATTTTATCATGAGAAAATCAGCTAAATCAGCTTGTGTGTGTTCGAACTCCGGACCTTCTGATCCCCCTAGGACGTGCATCCAATTACACTTCGAAGGCACGAGATAAAGAATGAGAAAATTCTTCATAACTTTACTACTAACTTTAGTACTTAGTAACTCATTTCTTCTGTTTTCTTAGTGCAGTTTCCAATGTAAAATGTTATTTGAGCGATCAATCAATTGGAATACTATTCCCTCCCAACGTTTTAGCGAAGTTTCAAACTTTCATGGCCAAAAGAGCTTCCTTTGAATAGGAATACCTTAGTCTTGTAGAATTAGGAATACCTTTCTAGTCAAGGAATATAATTTAGTAGAAAAAAAGGAATACCTTTTAGTCTTGAAGACAAAAACTATATGAAACAAGAATGCTTTTTAGAATAGGAATACCTTTTAGTCTGGCTATTCTACAACTATTCATAACTATTCTATATATAACTATTTAAGAGGAACAGTTTTAATATTCTATCCTTTTTACGCTTCCTTGAGAAGTTTGCTTTATTAATTAGTCCTTGATCTATTTTAGTTCTCAGCATAAGTGAAGCTGGAAATGTTGCTTGGCATATTCAGAGTTTAAATAAAACTTTTCTTTGTGTGCAGTAACAAAGAGTGTAATAATCTGTTAATAATTTATCTTTCGTTTTGAGGCTTAAATGTTTGCCCTTAGACAATGATCATGAGAAAATTTCCTGCATCAAGTACTCATGCAATCTTCCATGTGTTGCTACTTTCGATTTTATGGCTTCGTCATTGGCAACAATATTTGCTGTTACGTTTTGTCCACTATGGCATTTGATTTTGGCTCCTGGCTACTTGAATATGCAGCTAATTTTAAATAGGTTTGTCCAAAAGTAACGTACTATAGGTTGGTAAATGATAAGTACTAGATAAATGAGATTTTATAGGTAGAAGAAATAGTCCTTTCTACTTAACCTATACCTAATTTTTATTACTGTAGCTGCAAACAAATCACCATGCCCAGAGTGGTTATAATTAAATTGACCCTATTCGGACCCCTGTAGAACCCGTTCTGCCAATCGGATTTTGAGGAAACTTGGTATACACATTATATGGACTACTGGCAAAAGATTTTCGCAATAAAAAAAGTTTAAATTTTGGCCACCAGATGGCGATTTTCAAAAATTCCTTATGCAAATTAGTCAAACCTATAAAGGGATTTGCAGTCAGAGCCAGAAAATCATTCTACGTGCCCTTGTCATCGTTAATCATGCCTTTACAGAAGAAAGATCGAGCTTTACTGATAAAACTGATTTACCAGAACGGCAGCTATAGCTTAGCTACATTGCGTGAATATCGTCGTTTAAAGGGATTGTGAAAAGGGTCCATATCGAAACCCTCTAGAACTATCTTCTTCAAACCATTCGGTTTGAAGAAGATGGTTATGAAATTTGAAGAGATTGGAGACTTGGGTGTACTGCCAGGAAGAGGGCGGAAACCGGTTGCGAATGAAACAGTTGAAGACGTCTCTAGTGATGTGGTTGAAAGAGCTGAAAGAGCTTCCAGTTCCTGCTATTCTTCAGCAAGTGTTCGATTGGTGTCCCGTGAGTTGGCGATTCCTTGGTCGACAGTTACACTTGATACAAATGCTGCAACCTCAAGACCACCAAACACGTTTTGAATTTGAAAGGCGATTTTTGGCGATAATGTATGTTGATGACGCTTGGACTTGAAAAATTCTATGACCAGATGAGGCGTACTTTTCTTCAGATGGAGCTGAGAATAATCACAGTTTCCGCATATGGGGTGCTTCAGCTCTTAATATCCAGCACCAACAACCACTACATTCTGATTATGCGACTGCATGGTGTGGATTTACTGCTGATTTTATCCTCGGACCGTTTTTATTTGAAACTCTCATTTCTCAAGGTCCTAAAACGTGCTCTGTCACGAGTGCACGGTACAGTGAACTCCTTCGAAACCAAGTTATTCCTGTTTTACAGGAACTGCAATGTTTGCAGACCACTGTCTTCATGCAAGATGGAGCAACTTAACACATTGGGAGCCAAGTCAAATAACTATTTCGTGCTAATTTTGGCGAGAATCGAGTAATATCCAGAGCTTTTCCGGATACCTGGCCTCCTCGTTCACCCGAGTTAAATCTCTATGATTTCTGGTTGTGGAGATTCCTAAAAGACTGTGTTTATGTAGGACGAATTAAGACTGTACCTGAGTTGAAAGCCAGCATTACACGCCATCTTGCTGAAATCCCTCGAGAGTTATTTCACGCTACCAGTGAACACTCTGTAATGCGCTTTCAATACGTAATTGATGCCAATGGAGTACACGTTGAGCACATTCTGCAATTGAATAAATTTTAATGATTCTGACAGATTTTTTTGTCCTTCTTTAGGCGCCACAATTGCCCCTGGTGGTCAAAATTTGAACTATTTTTTATTGCAGAAATAGTTTCGCCATAGTCCATATAACATACAAGTATATACCGAATTTCATCAAAATTCAATATGTAGAACAGGTTCTAGATGGGTTTGAATAAGGTCATATATAATAACCACCCTGTATGATCCTACTATTCCAAAGTTCGGTAATCAAATTCGTGTACAAATTACCATAAGCTGCTACCAATCTATGGGGACAACACAATGAATATATGTCACGTGTATCGATAGCTTCAGAAGTTTTAGGATGGTGATTGCAACAACCAAGACCGTTAACCGTCGCAACCGTTGACAGGGAACATTGCAGAACTCATCCAAAATGACAGATCACGAAATACACAAATATAGCAAAAATACTGATGTCTTAATCTAATGATTGGGATATAGAAACATTTGTGCTCGTTGAGATCCATGGACCTTAACTCAGGAACTTAATGCAACTTAGGAAGAACTATGATAATCTGTTGCAAAATTTGTCTGGGATAGTCCAGAATACTTTTATTGAGCCATCACCTGTGATGAAATCTAGCTGTTTCATTGCTATCCTAAAAGCAAAATGCAGTTGGTGGAACAGACATGCATTCGTGTCATGTAAACAATGACGGTTGTAGAACAGTAAAGCAAATGCATCATGTATTGAGTGGCACTTCCAAAGAACTAAAGGACCGATGCTTCTACCTACAAAATTTTGTTTCTTCAGTGTTTAATATATCTTTATGACAGACATTTGTATTAACAAATGGAGTTAACGAGGGGTGAGTTTTGTATATGTTTTTGAGTTTCGAGATTCTTTTTCTTTCTAAGGGATGGCAACTACAGAACTCTTTTTTTAATTCCTCATCAAAACAATAATACTTTATGATACAAAAAGTATTTTGTAACTCTTTCACGAATCCGGTTTTGATTAATGTATTTACGTCATCTGGTGCATCACTCGAAGGGTGCTTAACTTTCATAATCTTAAGAAAAAATAAAATAAATCCTGCTCAGTGCACATCGTCTGACTTTTAATAACCACGCAAGCAAGCTGTAAATCATCCAGTAAAATGCCAGGCATTTTTATCTTCAGTTATATTTTACATGTTTGCGTGCGTGCGTGCTGATATAAAAATAATAAACCGAAAATCATCTCTTTCACCTTCACGTAAAAGTCAGGATTTTCTTCGGAAATCTCTAAGACGAAATTACACATCCACTCTTAAAATGCTATCCGAAAAACAATGCACGTCGGGCACGTAACAATGCCGGAGGGTTTTTAAGAGGCAAAGCAATGCATGCACATAAAAATTAAAAAAAAAAGATACTTTACATAAAAAGTAATTTATGATTACAAAATATACATTTCTCAGCGTTAACCTTTTTACACCGGCTTCGCCTTATAAAGAGATACAAAAGCTTGATTTTTATTATTTATTTATTTTTCTATTTATATATTCTGAATTCTCTGTTTTAAACTGTAAATTCAAGTAGAGGAGCTATAACCTTAAAGAGAGTTCAAGAGCAGCTCTTGATTCAGTACAGGAATTTTATTTTTTGTATGAACGTGGCCAGGAGGTTTTTGTAATGAAGAAAGGAATGTTGTGCGAGGAAGAATGCTGACTACTTTATTAGGGGAATAAGGAAATGTATTAAAGATGGTCTAACTTTGACCGCAGCCGTGTGCGCATTGAAATGATGTGGAGAGGGGGGAGGAGTTATATGGATGAGGAAGTGAGTTGAAAATTAAGCTTCGTATAAAGATGCTGTGGAATTTGTTGTGAACACAGCTGCTTAAATTAAATTGGAAAGTGCAGAAATCTTTTATTTTCTGCTAAGCCAGTACAGTAGACAAAATGTTACGATGGAAATTACAACTGGCAGTTTCTGTAGTTTCATTTGTGGTGAAATCTCTCATTCTAGTGAGGTCATGTGCCACTACTCGGGTAATTTGAAAGGTGTTAATAACAGGAAGATTATACTGATTGTGAGGGCATATCATATCTCAATCGTACTTTTTTTTATATCACAAAGAGGCGTAAATTGTTTCTTAACTATCTTGTTATGAAGAATATGAAGATTTTTCACTTTATTGGCTCTTAATACAAAGGAATCTTAATTCATTTCGGTCCCCGTTTACGATACGTTATCATTAAGATATTTACATTCAAACGATGCAGCAAGTTTTAAAGGGATAAGATCTTTAATTTAGCTTATCGAGTGGATTAACAAATAATCATTTCTCAAAATGTTGTCATTCAGTTTGACATATGACCTATAAGTTATTTTTTTATGTTTAATAAGTCTATCAATTTTAAAGCAGTAAACATATTTTTAAATTATAATATTTATTTTATTTTCTGAATAGTATAGCATCTAGTTGATGCAATTTATAAAATATGCGGTTGACTGGATTTATAAAATATCCAGCTGATAATTCTTTTGAATATTTGCGTTATTGCTATAATTACAGCAAAATGCTTCGAGAAACTCATTATGCGAACTTCGATGACGCACGAGTTCTTTCTTAATGGTGCATCATAATACCATCCCGGAACTTTTCTGCAAATCGGTTTGCTGTTCCAAAATATAGGAAACTTCATGAGGGTACTTTGGCATAAATATGCTGGCGCATTAAAGAATATATTTTTTCAACTTAGAAGCTTACCTTCATAAGATCGATTGTAACTTTATGCTGGGAATTTTTACGAATGTTTCTGTCTTTTTGAACAGATGATGACATGCATAAAAGCACTTGTACCTTCACTGCTAGCATATAGTTGTTATCAAGTAAAGGTACTCGCACCCTTATCCCTGGTGGGTCTTCTTCCTCCAAATTAGAAATATATTTTCGTAAAGTTGCATTCAGTGTAATGTCAGTCAATTTCTCTTCGAAAAAACAGAAACACCAATTAGGAAGTCTTGATATTAACTTAGAAGTCAAACAATAAAAATCAGGGTTATATTTGCAAATTTTCACAGGACTAGTTTCGATGGTTTTACTGAACCAATATCCTAAGCTGTCAAAGTGCAAATCACTTGTGTTTTGACTTCTAAATTAACATTTGTTCGGCGTATTATTTTACCTTATTATAGGATACCTCGCTTTAAGGACTGCGGTTCATTTATGACACGGCATTGCTGTGATGTCAATAAATGTGCCGGCACCTTTATGAAAAAAAGTTTTTTTTTCCAACTTAAAAACTTTTCTTTATAAGATTGTATGCACTTTTATGCTCGTACATCCTTGTGAATTCTTCCCTTTGCCTTTTTGAACAGAGACTGGCTTGCATAAAGTGCCGGCACCTCCCTGACACCGTTATGGTATGATCAATTAATGCATAGACCCCTCTATGCCAGGATATCCTTCTAAATTCTTTCTTCCATCTTTTCGAACAGAAATTAATCCGTATAAAGGTGCTGGCATCTCTGCGACATGATGGGTTTCGATGACTTGTCAATTAATGTACAGGCACTTCTATGCTGGGTCATCCTGATTAATGTTTCTGACTTTCCGAAATTAACTTGAATAAAGATGCAGGCATCTTTGCGACGCATTAGGTTCCTGTGTGGTGTCAATTAATGGACCGGCACCTCTATACTGGGGCATCCTGATTAATGTTTTTGTCTCTTCGAACAGACATTGACTTGCAAAAAGGTTCCAGCACCTTGTGACACGGTTGCAGTGGGCTGTCATTTAATATTCCAGTATCCTGATTAATGGTTCTGTCTTTTCGAGCAGAGACTTACTTGCATAAAGGTGCTGATACATTCAGTGACAGAACATTGGTGTCAGAAAAGCGCCGTTAGCTTTGTGAAAGTTGCCTTTTTTTTCTTTTTTCAAATTAGAAGCTTTTCTTCATAAAGTTTCGCCTCTGTGTCGGGGCACCCTTATGGAGTTCTCTGTCTTTTCGAATACAAAATGGCTCGTATAAAAGTGCCGGCATATTTATCGACAGGAAAACTAATTGTCTAATTCAACAAATGTGTCAGAACCTTTACGATACTATGAAACGATTTACAACGCCGCTACGAAGTGGGCTCTAGGGTAATCACTTAGTTTAACTTTTATAGTTTACTGATATTGTGGGTTATGCAAAACGGAACTTTGATTATTGTCAATCTCAGGATCGTCCTCATGACGCATAAAATATTATAACAGATATTTCCGGTAGAATTTGTCTAATTAAAATTTAATTAAATATTACGCCCAAAGAGGCTTTTTTGCATTTACATATACATCCATGTTTCGAGAGCATTTGGGTTAACGTTCCTTTTGGACTACAAATATATAAAAAGAGCATATCTTTAGAATTTCCGATAGACAGTCTCGCGCGCTGGGGATAGAAATGATTTTTTTTCGTACAGTGTTGCCATTGTTCGCTTTGAAATCATTGTGTATGCTAATCAAAAATTCGTTAAAGTTTCACAAAATATGAAATAGATAACAAAACAAATTCAAAATTCCGGCTTCCAGGTGCCTATGTTCGGGATGTGGAAGATTACGCTATTCAGAATTTGATGGCTGAAGGTATCGTTGTTTATTTCACAATGGGAAAAACAGGAATACATTCATGCTAATGCATCATTATTTAATTTCTTTAAATACAATACATTACGATAATATTTGGTGGCAACAATTTGAAAAGTAATTCAGACTTTTATAGCGATTCAACGCAAAATCCCGTTTTGAGACTAATAGCCCTTGCTAACTGTCGTTTGGACGAACAAGAGCTGGGTTTGGATAATTATTGAAAACCTATTTGTGTGGTACTTGTGGCAACAAAGAGTTCAAGATTTAATTTACTAGAAGAAAAATGGGAAAATTATAAAAGATCCTTTGGTGAAAAAAAATTAGATGATAGAGTTATTGAGAAGAATTGTTAAGACATTATTTTTTTATACTTCTTTCTGTTCTTTAATGTAAGTATTATGTGACATTAAAATGTGTACTTTTTTTTCTAATTACGTACATTTTCAATCTTAAGTGTACATCTTACATTTATACCAGAATTATGAGCTAAAATCTTATAAAATTTAGATTTACTTAACAGATTAACTTTAAAAATATTATTGTATATATAAACTACAAAGAAATAAATAAAAATGTTGTCTGAAGGGTTTTTTCGTGACCAGCAAATTTTAACCTTGATGCATTTTCTTCTGTTAAGTTACGTTTAATCTTTCTCTCTCTCTCTCTTTTTTTTTCTTCCAACGGCATCTTTAACATACCATTTTCAAAAATATAACTTCTTTCCTTTTCTGGTCTTTTAAATCCTTCTTCCCTAAATAAAGAGCAATTTGAATTTATTTTTTTAAATTGTGTTTGCTATTTTTATGTAGCAAAAATTTTAGGAATATCTTTTTTCTAGATCCATCCATATCCATTAGGAGAAGTCGAATGCGCGAAAAAGACACCCCTGTTATTAAGCTTCATTATGCAGAACTTGGCGAAGGTAGAGAGAGGAGAATTTCAAAGAAAGATGGCGGCCCGAGATCTTGCTGTTTCTGATGATCGTAATGATGATGAAGCCAGGCGTTTGTTGATGTTGCTTGTTTACTTTTTGAATAGATATACTACAGCACTTTGACTACTGGAATGGATACTTAGTGGCTGCCATTTGACGTCACAGAATCTTTTCTGTGTGCTTCGGTTGCTGTTCTAGGATTATTCTATTTGCTTATCTAGATTCTAGAGGTCAAGGATACGATGAAGGCTGCATTTTCCATTCATTTTGATGTTTGGACTTGGGCGATGGATATTGAGATAGGTGAAAGTAAGAAAAGGGAGCTCACGGTGTCAAGTTTTAGATGAAATCACTAATGTAGTATTCATACTAGCGTTATTGAAATGGCAACTGTATAAGTTGTTTAAATTATTTTTTTATTCTTCACCCCGCAGAACAAGCTTTCATCTAGAATAGAAGAGATTGCCTTCTGGACTATTTGCCAATAACCGTGACTAGCTGCGACTAAGAAATAATTTATTTATCATATTGCGTTATTTTTAATTACAAATTTTATTTCAAAATACTTATTTGTTTTATTATATATCTATCTCTTTCTCTCACTACTATATACATATTGTAGATACATTAGGTTATTTGGAAGCGGGAGAGATGAAAAATAAGCAACGCCTTGGACGGGACTAGAGCCAAGGACCTCTCGAATACGTTTCGAGCCTGCTGACCACTACACACCGAACGCATGCGAAGAAGGCGGGAGAAATACCTTATAATACATAGCTACGTTCTGTTTGAAAAGAATACAGTTAGAAGGAGGAAAGCATTCTGGCAATAAGGAGATAAAATATGAAAGAAAATTACTAACAGTCACTTTAATTCTTCATTTTAATTTGGCCATCTCCTTTCTATGTTCTATAAATAGCAGTTGCTTTAATAACCTTCTGGACTGCATCTTTCCGTTTTATGCTTGCTTATCTAATCCTCTCACACTGTGACAGCTCACATTTAATTGCAGATCCGTAATTTAAACAAAGAAATTAAGTCCATAAATATCGCTGCAACTAATGCGCAACTCCTTTTCCCACATTGCTTACTTTTGGCAGCGTTTACTTTTCGATCTGCATCTCGCACCAAAAATGATGTGTGATTAAGAATAAGTACTGCAAGAATTAAGTGTTGAGAAATAAATTAGGTGTCTTGTTGTCTACGCCACGTGTTGTTATCTCACTAAGCTTGTTATTCCCCATTGTTTCATCAAAAATTTCTGCGCATTAAACCCTTTCCCAGTAATTACAAATAAACATCTCATCTTTAAACCCGTTTTCTGTTCTCCCTCTTTAAAGCTGTTTCCTACACGTAATTATTATTAACATTATGTAAAAAAAAGTGTATATATATAATTTTTTTTACATAATAATATTTTATAAATTAACTGTTTGGATACTGTTTGAATGCAAGAAGTACGATACCGGAAAAGAGGAACTGTTTACGAAGTCTTCGGCAAGTTTCAGTTTGAATGTTCAGAATAATCCAAATATTTCCAATCCATGCTCATAAAAAGCCATTTTAATTTATATAATTTTAATCAAATATAATGAAAATTACGGAAAAATGTTACAATGCGGAAATTTTGCTTTGGCGATAATACATTTATGTGAAATAAAGGTTCTGATTTTGAGTCCCAGTTAAAGGTAAGATCTTTACCTTGGTTTTACAATATGGAACCTCTTCTTTGACGGTTACATGTTCGCAACGGAATCCCATCTTTGAGGCTTACGCGCTTAAAGATTTCGAGTCTCAATCAACTATCAAATTTGAAAGGCTTTTTTACAACCTCTTTTTGGAATTTTACACACTAGTGCTACACATGGTGAGATATGTTTCGACAGGCAAAGATGTTTATGTAGTGATATGAAAAAGTATGGCAGTGCTTCTTTGATATTATTCAAGATGCATCTCGCCCTAAATAGATCCTTTACGGTTACCAATCAATGGAAATGTTACATTATAGAAGATTACAGGAAGGTAACTGCCAAATTGGTAGTTATTTGTAAGTAGAATTATCTGTTTATTAGCTCCTAAAGGAGATGATCGTGCGTTTTAGTCTCAGACGAGCGTTTGGATGTTATAAAAATTTACCAAATGTTTAAATAAAAATGTTCACTCTTTATGTGAGAAAAAATATGTTAATACAGATTAAATGAAATAAAACTTAGCATTTCTGGTCTGTCCTTCTAGAAAGTCTAATTTAAAAAAAAAAAAAAAAAATTTGATAGAAACATGTTTTTTTTTTTTTTTTTTAAAAAAAAGAAAAAAAGACTACTGCGAGTATTAAGAAAAGTTACCTGTTAGATGCATTATCAAACAAGGAAAATAAAGATGTAACTAAGAAGTCTCTTAATTGTTGCTCTTGTCGTCAAGACTCGGTATTGAATTCAAAATGCATGTTAGTATATTGTAACGAATTTAAATTACAAAAATTTTTGAAAGTTTCCAGTCAGCATGTTTCAAATGCCAAAATAAAATTATCTCATAACCGGTTGTAGGAAAAAATGTCACCCGGAAAATAAGGAACGGAAAGATAGGCACCGGAAAATTAGGAAACGGAAAATAAGTCACCATTGTTTTGCAATGGGAAAAATAAGGAATGTTTAGAAATATCGCCAAGATGGGATATAAAAGTTTTATCATAACAGCCATACCTGCGGAATAGGGAAATTTTCTGACGACGATTGAAAGAAGATAAGCGAGCTGTTGGCGTGTCCGATGGTAAAAATAGAGGGTTGACCAGCGGGTCATGGTCATTAGTGATTGTTCCCCTTGTACCCCATGTAGTTATAGTCTTAAGCTGTGGTTCAGGGGTGAAACATTGTCGCATAACTGAGCTTTAAAAGCAGTATTATAACAAACCGTTGTAGATGAAATTTAGTCACAGTTTGCGATAAGAGTATTAAAACCTGCTATCGAAATGACCTTGCTCGGCTGCAGCTAGCTCAACGTCTTACCCTTAAAACCTCTCTCAAGAGAGCCCGCTATAACCCTGCCGGTTAAATTAGAATTTGGCAGGTTTCCCCAACTACGATTGGCGACATTATTTGGCGAGATTTTAGAGTTCCTTTTTTTCCAGGTGACACTTTTTCCGTTCCTTAGTTTCCGGGGGATTTCTTTCCGTTTCCCTTTTTTCCGGGTGACATTTTTTCCGCACACCCTCATAACCAGCCATTCAAACTCTGTATAAACCATATATGACCGTACACTGTTTTATGAAAATTTTCAAAGCACTCTTGCCGTCGACTATTCACCTCTGGAACTGAGTAGTGTTGCCGTATAAAAACGAAACTCGACTGATATGAGGTGATAAAAAAGCGGAGGAGGAGGAGGAGGCAATCTGAATTGCTTATACGCTAGGTTTAACATCGCAACGGACTACTGACTTCTCTGCACATTTGTCGTCCTTTCCACCACCTCTCTCCCTACTCACACAAGGACACAGTCACGACGCCGTGACCGAGTGTGTATAGGTGGTCACAAATTACAAAATACTTAGGGTGTCGTCGTTCCCGGCGACCCATTACCTGCCTCACGCTGCTACACTGTTTGATTTGATGTGTAAGTATCGCAATTTTTCCTGCGGGGGTCAACCTCATAGTGAAATGTGGTTAAAAAAAGGTCTCAAACTGAGCTTGTGACGTTTGTACTTCAGATTAAGACGGATACGTGACTTCTTTTTTTTTTTTAGCTAAGCTATTTTGTTGCAGCAACCTAAAAAGTACTGAAACTAAAACTGAGGTAATTATTTTTATTGTGACTTGATTATTGACTATATAAAGCAAGGTTTCTCAGACTACGGTACATATACCACTAATAATATATTGCATTATATTGGTAGTACAATTATTGCACAAACAATTTAAATGAATATAAAATTACATTGCTTTTGGTACATATATTGGTACACGATAACGCATTTATTTTTTATTCTTATTTACGTTGTACAGAATTTGAAAACTTTCAGAAGCCACGCTATAAAAAAAATCATTTTCGGAAACATTTATTAATATAAAAATATATTTTCTACCCAAGAAATGTTAGAAATAATTATTTTATTACATCATAATTTAAAAAAAATATTTAGTTATGTGAATGTTTTTTGATTCTGTGTGTAGAATTATTTTTATACTTTTCTGTTATACCACTGAGCGGAAAAAAGAAAATAATTATTTATCTATTCTATATATTTTAAAAATTTATTTTTGGAGTAAAAGACTTACATGTGTAAATTATTTTTCTGTTGAAATCTGTTATAATATGCGAGAATTTATGTTGTGTGATTCTGGCAGAGTCCAAGTTTGATTATTTGAACATGGCAGAACACTAAAGGCTATCTGTTTAAGAGGCGCGGTGCCTTCGTGGAGGACATTCTAAAGGAAGCTAATCACGTTACACATAAGGAGAATCATAAAAGCCAATTACACAGCAACCCCGTCCATCTGCGACCAAGACCGAGTAAAATTACCAGCATTCAGTGCTCTTACCCCGACCACTGATGCTGCATAAGTACCAGTCCAGTGTTTTGAGAATAAATTTGATGGTAATGACTAAAATTTAAAGCTAGTAGTTATGGAGTTTAATAGGAATAGCTTCGGAATAATAGTGATGTGTTTAGTATGGGGGGAGAAGGAAAACTGTATTCGATGCTTCGAAGAGTTTTACAAACATATGAATCAGATAATTTTCTTTTTTTTATTTATTTACTTCTATTAAGATTATTTTTAAAACAACCATAAAAGCTGCCAAATGTGCAAAATAGTTTTATTGATAAATTTGAAAACCTTCTTGAAAGAGGTTTTTCATATTTCATTTTTTAATAATTGAATAATTTAGATCTAAAAATAAAGCTAAATGATGGCAAAAAAGGTGAATTTATTTATCACAAAAATAAAAATAAAAATAGTAAATAAATAAATATTAAAGAAAAAAGGCACATTCAGAGCATCAATTATCCGATTTCATTGCCCTTTTTAAAATAAAAATTTTAATATTAAAATTAATACTATTAGAGGATTAAAAAAACAGATTTATGATTATAAGGAGAAAAATATTAGTATATGATATTTAAATTCGAAAATGCATATATAATAAATCATAACATTCCGATTTCTTCTTGCACCCCCCCCGAACTATAAAAATTCCAATCTTTTTTTTAATATTCCTAATAAAGAAACAAAATTTCTGAAGTTGTTTTTGAAATCTTAATCTTGGTATCTGCAAGCAGTCATTCTCCCCCTTTCTCTCTCTCTCTTCTTTCCTTTCCTTTTCTTTTTTTTTAAGCATTTAACAACCAAAAATAGCGGAATGATGTTTAAAAAAAGATGTAGATGTCTTTTAATTTTAATGGCTTAGAATAATGTACTAGATCGCATCTGAAAGCTATGCATTGAATGAAAGGAACAAAAGCTTTAAAAAGAGCATTAAATTCAAAAAGTGCCGAGTCCCGATGCAGTTTCTGAATTACTTTAATGTAAAAACAATTTTTGTTCTTAATTTAATCCCATATTGTAATTCAGAATTCTCGTTATTCTTTACCTACTTTGATGCTTCACATGACTAATCCCCTAAAACAATGTATATAAGATGCCGCTCCCCGAAAATGAGCCGTCCTTGGCGGACCACCTCCTCCGCCTCCTTCTGGCTGCACCAGTTATATCAGGATAAATTTTTCTAAACACCAGAAACTTCAGAACTGTTTTTATTTGTACCTGGTTAAATTAAACCACCAATTAGCATCATGGATTGGATAATTGACACTGCCATTAAGCATGGCGGCAATTTCCCGCACATGTTCCGCGGCCCGGACGCTGCCATCTTCACGAATCGTTTATTCCCAAGATGACATTAGCGTGTCACTCGACCCGGCAAAATGCAGACATTTGGCGACAGTCCCCCGAGGCGAAACTGAGGCATTCTTGGGTTCCTCTTCGAAAAAGTGATCTGGAGTGCACGCTCCACAAAGCACGCCATCCACCCAAACATCGTTCTCCACATTGAAAATATTGAAGAAGCTGCTATTTGAAGCTAAAACAGTATTTAGGGGTCGAAGAACTCGCAACACGAACAGAAAATCATGCTACGCGCATGATCGAAAAGGCTAAGTGATTACATTATGGTTTTTTAGATTTTTTTTTTTCAGATCTTTGCAGAAGAAAAATATTAAGTATCCTCTAAAAATACTATGTTGGGCAATATGCAATTTGATGTATATAAATGAAAAAACGGAAGGGGAATAAAATGATCTTAAATGAAAGATGTAGCATTTCTACAATGAATTATCAAAGTGAACCTATGTAGTTATAATATTCCATTTGTTTCATAAACATTTGTTTTATACATATTTCGTAAATAATAATAATAATAATAAGTAATAGTCAATGAGAATTTCGTAAAATTACTAAGTATCCTCTAAAAATGCGTTGCTGCCCAGTTTGATGTGCATAGGCGGAAAGAAGAAAGAGAAATAAAATGGCCTTGAATGAAAGATGTATTCCAATGATAAATAATAAGAATGAACATGTCTGCTTGCAATGTTCCGTTTTGTTTTCCAAACCGTAAAGTATTTCGAAAAAGCAGAATGTAATTAAATATCATTCTTAGTAATGATCACGGGAATGGTATCAATTTCAATTCATGAATGCATTATGAGAACCTGAATCTTTTTAACCACGTTGCCTGCAGCATATTTGCTATTAGTCTCGAAACGGGATTTTGCGTGGAATCACTATAAACGGCTGTATCACTTTCCAGATTGTTGTCATCAAATATTATCACCCTGCATTATCTTTAAAGAAAATAAATAATGAAGAACCTGCATGAATGTATGAATGTTTCTCGCACTGTGAAAAAACGACGACACCTAGAGCCACCACATTCTGAATAACGTGGTCCTCCACCGGAATATGGCACTTAAGAGCTCAAATTTGGAATTTGTTTTATTATCTATTTCCTATTTTTTAAACTTTAACGAATTTTTAATTAAGAAACTGAACTATTTCAAAGCGAGCAGTGGCAATAGACTGTGCGGAATGAAATATTTTTTAACTCCAGCACGCGAGACTGTTTATCGGAAATTCTAAAGGTATGCTGTTTTTAAATATTTTTATCCCAAAAAGGCGTTAGTCCAAATGCTCTCGAAACGTGTATGTATATGTAAACGAAAAAAACGCCCTTCCGGGCGTAACTTTTTTTAACATGCATAAAACAGTGTACAGTTATTAGCATTAATGTACAAAAGATAAGAAACACAATAATTGCCCATTGAACTTTTGTCACCAAATGATTGTTCTTTTAGAGAGTTAATTCAAATGGAAAAGTACCTATGGAGCTTATTACAAATATATTACCTACATATGTCTTCTGTCTGTATAATGAACATATTTTCAATTTTATGATTATCTGCTGCATTAGTTAAACATTTCGTTGCATACCGTAAAGCTTCATGTACACTTTAAATTAAAATACAAACTAAGCGTATCAATAAAACAGAAAACACCGTCAGCATAGCTATTAGGGATTCCAAATTAGAATTTTTCAGCCAACGGATTTCACATGCATGATATGGAAAGTTAACTTACTTTTGCATTACCATAAGATGTTGGCGTTAGCATATGCATTCTTGAATGATCAAAGAAACAGCTGTCATTTGTTCTGTTATACTTGAAAAGAAACGAAAAAGAGATTTTAAATAATTACGGCTTAGTAATACCAACAATGTGAATTTTGTTTTGTCTGTATGCGTTGAAAGCTAAAATAGAATTTAGAGATACAGAAACAAGTAAATACAGTTGATGCTTTATGTAATGAATTGCCAAAGGGCAGCGAGGAAAATTACAAGACTGACATTTTCCTTTACGTTGGGATATACTAAACAGGCATGCAAATGAAAAAAAAAAATTAGTATACTTACTTCTGCAAAACTTCCATAAAAGGATAAATGGAAGATGCGTTATCCACAAAAGTTTAACAATGGGAATTAAAAAAAAGTAATAAAGTATTATTTAGAGATGCGATTCATTGGAAATAAAAGGAGAATAGCATCCGCGGAATTAATTTGCTGTATTTACAGATATTATTAGATTTTTGCGGAGTAGGAGACATCAAAAACTCAGCTGCACCCCTTACTAGTATTCGAACCACGGAGCTTCAGTTGCCAGCTGGATATATCTACATCAAAGTTAATATTTATCTACTGTAATGCTTATACAATAGATAAATTTTATGATTAGTTCACGTCATTACTTTATGTGATTAATATGTTATGATTTTACGTGATTATTACGTTATAACTTTATCTTATATTTCTGTGCGAATATTATCATATAAACCGATAACAAAATACTAACTGAAAACAAAATTTACTAAAAAAAAAAAGTCTGAAAGCTTTCAGATTTTACATTATGCCCAAAGAGGCGTTTTTTTTAACGTGTTCTGTGCTATTTTTATTTAGTAAATATTATGTTCTTAGCATTTAAACCATAAAATTCAATTCAACCGCAATATCGCAAAATAGTTTTAAAATGAACATATCTTTAGAATTTCCGATACACAGAGATAATTTTTTTTTCTGTACAATGTTGCTATTGCTGGCTTTGAAATCGTTGAGTTTCTTAATAAAAAAATTACAAAATATGAAAAATTACAAGTGTTACAAAATATGAAATCGATATTAAAACAAATTCCAAATTTGGAAGAGGATTATGTTATTTAAAATTTGATGGCTGTAGGTACCGTTGTTTTATCACAATGCGAGAAACATATATATGTTTATGCAGATTTTTCATTATTTAATTTCTTTAAATATAATACAAGACGATAATATCTGGTGGCAACAGTTTGAAAAGTGATACGGACATTTACAGTGAATCGACCCAAAATGCCTATACGAAATGAATAGCCCTTCTGAGCTAACGCTTCTTTGGGCTAATAAAACGGGAAAACACTGAAATGAGTTTTGAAAAATACTTCAAAAGAGCTATTAAAAGTTCAGAAGATATTAACAGCCATTGTTGTCGCTACTAGGTCCAGGCTACGAAAGGAATCATAATAATTGTGGATGGGTCAGAGTGGGCATATCAGACAAAAAGTTTTGGAGCATCTGTGATATGATATGGCCTTATCTCAACATTGATTAAAAGTTGAATTCAGAACTTATCGTACCATTTTTCTGTCTAGAAGATTTTGATCTATACTGATTTGACCTAGAAGCAGAGTCGTTCCAAATGTTGGCCTTTTTACGTAATGTTGCCATTAGTTTACACTTCCATGTCATCTATACGCACCTGAGCTGACATGTTTGTTTGGCTATTGCGCGAAACGTAAGATATTTGATTTTTCTTTCATATGGCGTGGCTCATAGCTAGTTTTCAGAGTACTGCGATGTAGCAGAAGACTGTCCAAAATTGTAACTGCGTTTGCTTAACAAACCAAATCAATTAAAAGCAGCAAAAACATTTCCTAGTAATTTATACTATCGTCAATACTGAAATAGTGAATCCCAGATCACCTAATGCTTAATTTTATTTGTCAATAATTTTCAAGTGCAATTTAATGTGCTTAACTGCATCATTATTGCAGTTAATGAAATATGCTTGTATTTACATAAATTACGAGACTGATATCGCTTGCCTTTAATAGATAATACAATTAAATCACTTAAATGGAACTCTATATTCTTTAAATAACGTCACCACTGTGTAAGATTATCCCACTAGAAAGATGCTGTGACCTTTATATAGGTCGGCACTGTTCATTATGCCGGAATTTTTGGCAAAGATACCTTCGCCCATATTAGATAGAGGCATCTTTATAAATATTAGTTTTTAACTGAAAAAAAAATGCCGTTGGCTAACCCATCAAAAAGGTTCTGCCATCTTTATACGATCACTACTCTTCATCAAGCCGAAAATTTGTCGCCCGTACATTGATGTATGGGCGATACATTGATGTATTAATAGCCAATCTTTATGTATGGGCAAGATGCCCATACATAAAGATGGAGGTAGTATATTTATGAATATTGGTCTTTAACTAGGAGAGAGCAAGCGTCTTAAAAGTACTATCGACATTATGCCGGAGTACCACTAGGCAAATGGGATTTTCATTTCCTTTTTTAGTTAAAACCTACTTGCATAGAAGGGTCATTTTATATAGATGCCGGTATCTTTAAGAAGGTTAAAAACCAAATTTTCGTAATACAGCTGCAAATTTAATTGCATAAATCTATAGGTACGGGCATAAGTAGCAACACCACCAGAATTTCATTACCGATTGTTTAGATAAAGCACCATTGAACGAACTGTGCATCTCCGCCCGAATTTTGATGAACAGTGCTTTGGAAGTGGTTCGAGAGTATACCATCCATCTTTTCCTATCAGTAAACAACTCGAGAAGACTTGAGCTTTCTAGCATTTTGAGTATCCCCCATACTGCACAGACACTTACAAAAATCATTGCCTTCTCCGAAATTCGAACCCGGCTACATCTGTACCGCAGCCAGCATCTCTATACACTGTACCAATCATGGCGGCTGCATAAAAGTGCAGGCACTCTATGCGAGAGAACCACCGCTGAGAAAATTTCTGAACATCAGCCAACCAGCATAAAATTTCCAACGCCTTTATAAGGCGGGTTAGAGTTATGAAAACGTGTAGCTGTCCCAAACGTCACGGTGCATTCCGGACCTGGATCCGAGTTCTCGACAGAGTAACCAAACAATAACCTAAGGTACATAATATTTGAAGTAAATGTGATCTATTATTATCTGAAGTAAACAGTTCTATAAAGAAATGGAGATGTTTGTGTCACGAAACCGTTTTTCACTATATTATTTTCATCATGTAAAACTGGTATCAGAAGTCAGAAAAACAAAATATGGCCATGTAGAGTGTGTGTCCTCAGCATTGTTTGGACGTATTTATTACTAGACTTGCTTTCTCAAAGAAGTTCCGGTACTGAAGATTTTGTTATGCTTATTTCAATATATATTTGAATACTTAAAAATAATACAGAAACAAATTGGGAACATAGAAAATTACTACAATTACTAACATTTTGCATTCCCTTCTACGCTAAACAGGAAATTCCGGGTATGTTTAAAAAAACAGTAATCTCTGTAGTAAATAAACAAATATCATATGGTCTATTCTCATAAGTTTGAAACCATTCATATCTCTTGGGTAGATTATTATTCTTATAATTTATGGATTGGTGATAATTTTTTTAAAAATATGGGTTTAGAAAAATGATGCTGAAATAATTCTACTCATTAATGAACTGTAATTTACTTCTTGTTTACATTAGGAAATACGTGTTTTGTTTTGTATTAACTTTAATTGTCCCAGACAGAGGAAGAAGGAATTATTTAATAGAGTTGTTCAACCTATTTCTTCTTTATTATTATTTTATTACCAATTAAATTATTATTACCAATCTTATTACCCATTGCGCTGCGTTGCTGATATTTATTAAAATTTTCTTAGAAGTTGAATAAATTTAATATTAAGAAAAAAATGTTTTTACATTTGTTCACACAAACACTAATGTTCTTAAAGTAGCAAATAAAAATGAGTTGCTTATTTGATGTGAAAGAATTTATACTTATAGAGAAAACGGGTATAGTTAATGTCTAGATATAAAACTACTTATAAGTTGCTACTTAGATTAATTAGTTCTTAGTTAAATGTAAAAGCGTTTTTAAAATTTTTTCCAAACACACTTTTAAATTGCTTTACCGATTAATTCTTTAACTGATGAAAAGATCCTATGCAGTGTAAAAATAAAGTTATAAATTTCTTAAATGATAATATAAAAGGAGTATACAGGGTGTTCAAGAAAGGTTGCTGTTTGACTGCCCACGAAATTCCTCCTGGCAAGGAGTACAAGATTGCGCCTGCCGTTGGCAAAAGCCTTGAGCACCATATAAGTGACAGTACAATTTTGCTCAGTCCATCCCAATTTTGAGGGAGACATTCCAGGGTGCGACCGAGTGTCTTCAGCCCCTCTTCTCCTATCCACAGTCCGCACGAGAGTACTTCCGGCTCGCCGTGTATTAAGATCGCCCCCATGCCGCAAAGACACTATACATTTACAACATCCATGCCATCTCCGGGATTCAACCTGGGCCCTTTAGTAAGGTAGTCAGATTTATTAACCACTATCCAGTTTGAGAGGCAAAAGGAAGGTTATATGATTAACCGCTTTTTTAAATAATTAGTCGTGCAGTTATGGTTTCACTTATGAAAAGATCCCGAAGACACCTTAGAAAAAAATGTTAACACACTAAAATGCTTTTCGTAGTCAAAGAATATTAAAAAAATGTGTCCATCACAATACTTTTAAAATTATTCAAGATATGATTAATAAAATTCTGGGGGGAGGGGGCATTTGAAAATACTGCTAAAATTCCTATTTAAAGTTAAGATTTTTGAAACGTAATTTAAAAGTCATAGAAATATGAGTTAAAGTGTTCTATTCGCAAAAGAGCTAACATTCGAAATTTTTTTTTTTGTAAATGGCTCGACAGTTATTTTTTTCCTTTTTCTCATTTTTTTCCAGTCACTTATTTGGATGATGAATTTTCGGTTTGTACTGGAAAATATATAAAATGGTTTTGCATCCTGATGATTAGCTATTTTCATCAAA